>NW_021025125.1:1327537-1391960 GCF_004153795.1 Camellia sinensis
AAATATGCTAAGGGAATTTCAGCACTGAAATGTGGGGTAAAACAGCCCCGAAATGAGGCGAAAATACACCCGATGCATGGAATAGTCCCGAAATATGAATTTTGGCACCCGAAATGGCCTATAACTATACCAAACATGCACAATATGGACATGCAATGAATAGACAGTAGCAAGGCAGTCCCAAAATTAGCATTTTACCAGTACAAAGCAAGGCCAAATAGCAAGCAAAGATAGGGTAACAATGGCATGCAAAAATAGGGGCCAAGAGAGGGTAATGAAACAAGTGGTATATGCAAAACCCAAACTGAAAAATTCCCTTCTACAACAATGAAGAGGGACCAAAAATATGCACATTTACAGTTTATGGTCGGTCCCAAAACAGAATGCATGCAAGCCAAAAATATCATGCAAAAATATGGCCAAAAGGAGGGATACAACAGAAAGTATATAAATGGTGCCTCAAACCATGAAAGGCCCTGAATGAAACATGAAGAATGGGCCAAAATAAGACCTTTTCTGGACCTGTAAAATGACCAAAAACAAAAGCACAAGGGGCTGCCAAGTCATGCAAAAATGGGGGCCAAAAGAGAGATATAACATGAAGTGTATGAAATATGCCTCAAACCATGAAAGGCCCTTAATGAAACATGAAGAATGGGCCAAAATAAGACTGTTTCCAGTTCTGTAAAATGACCAAAAACAGAAGCACAAGGGGCTGCCAAGTCATGCAAAAATGGGGCCAAAAGTGAGATATAATGACAAGTGGCAAATGGAGGTCTCAAACAGTGATGAGCCCTTCTTCAATGTTGAAGAGGGGCTCAAAATAAGCCTACCTGCAATTTACATCATGCTCCAAAACAGATCACACATAAGCTAAAAATACCATGCAAGAAAATGACATTCAAGAAGGATATTGAAGCAAGTGCAATATATGGACCTCAACTGACAAAAGTCCCTTAATGAAACATGAAATAGAGCTCAAAATAACACTACTTCCAGTTATGGCCGGAGCTCAAAATAGTAAGCAAGATGGCTAGAGGAATGGTGCAAAAATGAGCTAGAAAAGAGGGAAAATGGACTTACCCTTGAAGACCAATGCTTTTGTTACTTCTTGGACCAACTTTGATGACTCTAAGCTGCTGGAATTCCTCCCCTTGCTACTGGAATGGAGTGGTGGTGGTAGAGCTTGATGATAATGAAGAAATGGAGCCAAAACTTGAAGGAAATGGAGAGATATGTATCTATATCTTCAAAGCAATTCTTGTAACCACTTCTCTTGAGTTGGGAGGCCAGCAATATAGGAAAGAGAGGGAGAGAAGAGTCTAGGCAAAAGTGGAGGGAAATGAGGCCTCTTTTCCGTCCAAAAGGGTCCCCCGGATATAGATATTTTTGGGGGAAAACCAAGGCACAGCTGGAAAGCACACACAGTGAGGAACATGGCCGGCCACCTTTTGGAGTTGCAGGTGGCCGGCCGGCCACCGCCCCTAGCTGGCCGGCTAGGTCAAAGGGAAAAAAGTGGCCGACCACCCCCTAGGATGAAGCCCCAGAAGTTAGCTTTCCAATGGCGCAAACCTTGCATTCAAATTCCTCCTGTAGAAAAAGTTATGCCCTTTTCCGTGAAGCCGCGCAGATTCAGTCCAACCAGACTTCAACCAACCACATCTCCCCCCCTGGACTTGGACTTGGGAGATTCTTGAGTGAAAAATAAAGCCCCGGAAGTAAGCTTTCCAATGGTGGTGACCTCATATCTTAATTCCTCTTGTGCAAAGCGTTACGCCCGTTTCGGTGAAGCCACGCAGATTTTTCTCCTTCCCGGATTCATGCTGAACCACTTTTGACCAAAAAGAAGTTGGCTTTTCAGAAAAATTGCTGCCCTCCCACCCTCCTACAAGCCTTCTAACAGTGAAAAGAAGGTCTCCACCAAAAATGAGCCCAAACCGATGCAAAATGAAGGTTCGGGGGCCAAAACGCGCAGCCCGAGGCCCCAAAAACTGGCTGTTGGGCACCGGGAGTGGTGTTCGACCACGAAGTGGGTCTCTCAAACCTCAGTGTCTCTCAAAAGGGAGTAAATAAGATGTATGCCAAAAATCAGAGCAAATGCAGATGGTTAAGCGGTCCCGAACCGAGGCACACGGCCTGACGGCTTCGAAAACCGGGAATCGGGCCCCGAAATGGGCAAAATGGCCTATAGCCACAAAATGTAGCCCACGGCCACTGAGAGATGGTCTACCGGACCTCTCCCTCCCCTCAGGAAAAGAAACAGAGAAAATCGAGCTTGGTTCGCAAACCGAGGTAAAGCATGAAAGAGGGTTCGGAAGTCCGGAGGCAGGGTTCACAGCCGAGACTCTGAGACTTCTGAACGAGCATAATATGTAGCATCACCGAGTGCTCAACTGGTGACGTCTAAGTCTTAAGGTCGGTCAAAAATGGGGTGTCTACAGTTGCCCCTCTTTGACGGAACTCGGAAGTCATAAGAGGCGGGAGTGAATGTCAAAGCCCAGAGACGACCCATTTTTGACAAGGCCGAAGACTTAGACTAACATACAAAATAGCGAAGAAATGTGCCCGCAGGCATGCCCGCAGGCAGGGGCAAAATGCAACCGACAATGCAAGCAGCTGAACATAACTTATTATTATGCAAAGAAAGCTGTAATGAAGCATACCATGCAACAGTTTTAAGCAAGTGAATACAAATCTAACTACATTTCATGCAGAAGGATGTAAGAAAATCGTGCAATTCTCACTGCGTCTCACGCGGAGAAGGCTAAAATCGACTACCGAGAATACTCGGAGTCTTACACACAACATCTCTCTGCGTATCACACATAGGAGAGGAAGAAGGTAAACCTCTCAGCGTATCACACGCAAAAGAGGGAAGGTAAACTTGTTAGCGTATCACACGCAAGAGAAGAAAGGCAAATTCCTCAGCGTATCACACGCAAGAGAAAACCTCTCAGCATATCACATGCAAGAGAGAAAAGGTAAATTTCTCAACGTATCACACGTAAGAGAAAACCTCTCAGCATATCACATGCAAGGGAGGAAAGATAAATTTCTCAGCGTATCACACGCAAGAAAAAACCTCTCAGCATAACACATGCAAGGGAGGAAAGATAAATTTCTCAGTGTATCACACGCAAGAGAAAACCTCTCAGCATATCACACGCAAGAGAGGAAAGATAAACTTCTCAACGTATCACACGCAAGAGAAAACCTCTCAGCATATCACATGCAAGGGAGGAAAGATAAACTTCCCAGCGTATCACACGCAAGAGAAAACCTCTCAGCATATCACATGCAAGAGAGAAAAGGTATGAATGAACACCGGAACTCGTCCAAATGTTCGAAACTGAAGATGTTCTAACGCGCCGCATGCGAGAGGAGAAAAGACGACAATTGTAAGTGAAAAGGTGCATACCATGCAGGTGAAGTGTACATAACAATGCAAGTAATGAGCATAACAATGCAAGATAGATGTGCATAACAATGCAAGCAATGAGCATAACAATGCTAGATAAATGTGCATAACAATGCAATCACAGGGGTAATTGGCGATGACTTACCTCATGCTGCTGGGGATCTTTCGCTTCTTCTTGGTTGAACTGCAGGTACTACTTTTCTCCCTGACCATGGTCGCAGCTTTCCCTATTCTCCAACGGGGTGACAGACTAGGTTGGTTCGGTATCCAGAATTGAGGTGCATACACGCTATCTCAACCTATGGGGCTTCCATACAGATTTCAAGCCGAGGACACGCCTCTGGGTATTTAAACCAGACTTTAGTCTCGGAAATCCCGAACCTTTGCATTCTAGGCATCAGCCATTCGAACTCTAGTTTCCACTGTCGCAGTTGGTCTCCTAGGAACTCATTGCAAACATAGCCAAGATGCATCTGGCAGGGGCTGGTTTTCTGAGGGAGTACTTCGATTGCCATTTTAGCTTGAAGCAGACTTGATCCTGAGCTTGAGGTAGAGGCACACTCATACTTCGGAGCTTTGGCAAGACTTGAAGGGGTACGCACGGAATGTAGTCTTGGAACTTACTGAAGTTGAAACAAACTCAAATGCTCGACATTTCCTCTTTTGCTTTTGCTTTGTAGCCTGGAACCCATATAGCTTCAAATAGGTCCTAGTTCTACTGTTTTGATGTGACCTGGGTTGAACCCTGCGGTTTTATGAAAGAACGAATCTTGTTTTGTACAAATGTGGAGAATGGCATGGCACTCGGAGCACAAAACGATTTTATTTTGGAATTGATAAATGAGCTTTCGACTAAGTATTGAGCCTATGACTGAACACAGCAAAATGACTCAACAAGGAAATAAAAGGCACACAACCTAGACACATCGAGTAACACTCGAAACGACTCAAAACAAGAAACGAGATAAAACAAAAAGACACGACACTCAGACGTGGACAGGGAGCCTGTTTCACCGGGTAGTGTTTCCCACCCTCTTTCATTTGTGGTTCTCACGTTACTCGGCCCTCAAGCTCTGTTTTTCCTAAAAAAGCCCTCTTCTCACTTTTCCTCTCATCGCACATCTCTCTATTCTTCAATCTCTCATTTTTCATCCCTCCCCTGGGTGGTTGATGGATAAACAGCAAATTGTGGGCTCGTGCCCCTAGCATTTGGCTAGATTCTCTTTCTTCCACTCACAGCTAGTGAATTCCTCTCACGGAAAGGTTGTGCTACAACTGGGTGTGTAGCAAGTCTGCAGCTAACATCAGTTGATGATGCTTTGCTGGGGAGTTTGGACATGATAAGATCTGTCCAGATGATGGAGTGTAATATCTTGCCCCATTCTAGTTCGTGCTTCGCACTTTGCTTGATACCTCGTTGCTTGGAGGATGTGAGAGCTTTCTGCCCTTTGTTGTGCCCTTTTCTGGCGAATACGATGCCCTTTCCGACAAGTAGAGTGCCCTTTCCGGCAAGTATTTTGACAAAGGGGAAAAGACAGAACACCTGACTCAACTGTGCCCCTAGTTCATTATTTTGACCATTTTTTTGTTTTTGCTTTCTACTAAAACAGTTTTGACCAACATGAGAGTTAGATTAACGCGCTTGTTCAATTTTCTGATTTAAAATCATGCAAGTTAGGCCGTGAGCACTGAAAATTTTCCTTTTTTGGGTCCAAGAAATGGTCCAGTTTTGAAAATGAAATAATTTTCGAGAAAATTAGCCAACCTCAGTAAAAATTCTCAAAAACTATTTTCGCAAACCGCCACTTGCTCAACGAGCATAAAACTTACTCCTGAGATGCACAACCTCGGATCTAAAGGAAAACTGCCCCGTTCTTGAAGAGAGCTGTATGGCAATGGAAAGTTGCCCCTTGTTTGAACGGCACCGCGGCGCATTGAATGGCAACGGAATGGCTCCCCTTGTCTGAATGGCCCCGCAGCACATTGTAGTCAGTCCTCAGAGTGACGAACACAACCAAATTCTCGGATACAGAGAAAGCGAAGATGATCAGAACCATCGCATGGACACAATCGAATTGTTTTACGGCTGGACTTCAGAATGAAGTTGCCTACGTATCCCAAAGATGGGAATCAAGCCTTACGTAGTTCGGGGTTAAGGTACACTCGGGTATTAACCTCTCCTTTTTAGGCTCTAACTTTTGCCAAGGCGCCCGTTGCGGGTTTTCGACCTTGCGAGCTTTGTTCTTCTTTTCTTTTCAATTCTTTTCATTTCTTTTTCCTTTTTTTTGATTTTCTTCTTTTTCTTTTTTTTTTTGTTCTTTTCTTTGCATCTTTCTTTTTTGTTCTCTTTTTTGTTTTCTTTTGCATTTTTGTATTGCTTCTTTTTTTGTATTTTCCTCTTGCTCTAACTTTTGCCTGGGTCGCCCTTCCGGGTTTTCGGCCCAGCGAGCCTCTCAAGGGTAAAGGTGTAGCTTTGTCCATGCCAAATGGTTATAGGGTTTCGAAGCCATCCGTATCCAGGAGAGGACTCATCTTCAGCTCTTCGAGCATGTCTGATATCTTTGCCCCTAGTTCGAGGGGTACTTCTGTTCCAGCTTTGCAATCTCATTCTGATCTTCTGATCTTTTTGATCTGACTTTCCTGGCCTCTTGTTCGAGGGCTGCTTCAAATCTGGCCACACAGGGCTCATATCGCGGTTGACCGTTGAACACTCTGAATCCAAGGTCAAGGTTTGAAAGCAAGGGCTCAAGTCTCGAGGCTTAGAGCGATCCTAAACTGCACAATCTCAAGAGCGATTCCACACAAGTCTTCGCAGGACCGCGCAAAACATTTTGTTTCTTGAAAATTTTTAAGAAAGCGACAAATCGCCCGCACTGAAGACGGTGTGGGACCAATTTGGATCAAGCTAGGATCTTTCTCAATACTCACATTAACAAGCATGATTTCGATCATTAAAGGCTTAGCATGCATCTCTTTCTCTCAATTGATCAAAATTTTGCAAATCCCAAGGAATTCCTTCCTCTTCGTTTTCACCGTAGTGTTCAAAAACTTTGAAAAACTTAGGTCAATGGAATGATTTTGGGGTGCAGAAGAGTAGGCGAAAAGTACTGCTGTTTCATTCAAATCCCGGCACAACTAGCACATGGCAGAAGCAAATATGAGAGTGTGGGAATCACTGCCGTTTCATTCAAATCTGTTGGTACAACTGGCTCCCTGGCAGAAACAGACTCAAAACAAAATGAAAAGACAAACACAAAACAAAATGGTGATGCCCGAGGTAACGCCCCCGAGATCACCCGACTCCTATACAACAGGACTAACTAGATACAACAAGACAAACTCAAAACAAAAGAGACTGACTCAAAACAAAAGACAGACTCAAAAACAAAATAACAAGACTGACCCAATACCTAAGTCAGAAAGCACAAAAGATAGCATTTGCAAATGCTCAAAGCAGTGCATGCCATCCACCATATCTGGAGTAAACTGAGCGCTGCCCGCAGGTGGTTCATCCCTCCAATCATATCACATTATCCCCCAAGTTCACTGATCAAGTGCCGATAGACTTTGCAGGACCTGGTGCGGGGATGACCCCGTTGTCGATCAGATCTTGTATTTTGTGGCGGAGACGAAAGCACATGTCAGTGTCATGGCCAGCTCGCTGATGGAAGGCACAGTAGTCGGCTGGGTTGTGTGAGAGAAGGAGGTTCTTTGGTAATGGCTGCGGCTCCAGGGGCTTCAGATGCCCTTTCTTGATCAAAGCCCCTAGAGCCTTTGACAAAGGCATATAAAGTGGAGTGAAAACCTTCTTGGCTTGGGGTGGATATTTGGCTGCTTGCGAGCTATTCCCGAATGCACCGGTGAATGGGGTGGTTGTTTTTGGTGCGGTGGCGGTGACCATGCCCACTTCGGAAGATCTTGCAGCTGCGTCACCGCTGGTGGACGCATTCGAACTGCGGGTAAACGCCCTCCTGGGCTGCTCCTTCTCCTGGTCAAAAAGGCCCTGCTTCATAGCATCCTCGATCTGCACTCCCATCTCATGAAGTCTGGAAAGGTAGGGAAGGGGATCGATCATTTTCTGCATTAGCTTGGGTGTGGAGATTGAGCACAATCATCCGAATTTGATCTTTGTCAGTGGGCCTAAGGGTCATCATTGAAGCCTTGGCCCTCCAGCGGGCTACGAATTTTGAGAAGCTCTCCTTCGGCTCCTGCCTCATCGTCTCAAGATCACGGGTCGTAATCTCGATTTGGGTATTGTATGAATATTGTGCGACGAAGGCCTCGGCCATCTCCTCCCAGCTTTGTTTCACTGAATCCTCCAATTTGGCATACCAGGTGACTGCAATACCCGACAGGGTCCTGCCAAAAAGGGAGAGCTTCTGTAATCTTGTCAAACCCATCGGGCGCAAAACATCTGAAAACAAGCTCAGGTGGACCATGGGATCTCCTGACCCATCAAAACGGTCGATGTGAGGCATCTTGAACCTGTCCGGCAGAGTTACAGCTGCGTCGGTGTACCCGTCCCCAATGTCCGGGATGGACTTTACCCCCTGGGATTTCTTGAACAGCTTTTCAAGCTTGCTCAACTTTAACGCTGTGGGGTCGACCTCGAACTCGGAGGGAGAGTCCGATAGATTGGTAGGTGTTTTGGATAGTTGAGGTAAAATTGGGGGCAGAGCCGGCCCGCCTGGAATGTTCGTATCATCCTGGACTTTTGGCGTCTCCCCAGGTGCTGGAGCTCCTGCTGGGGGAGGAACTTGTTGTGAAGCGGACGCGCCGCTTTGCTGTTGCAGCTTGGTGATGTGTTGGGCCATAACCTCGGCCTGGCGTGCGGCAAATTCTGTTTGACGGACAGCATCCTGCTGCATGGTTTTCATACTTTCCTGGAGCTGATGCATCATCTCCTCTATACCTGCCATATTGTGCTGATCTAGTTTAATAACTGGTATATCTGTCCCTGCAGTAGAAACTTAGACCTCAGCCTGACTGTTCACTGGTGGGGTGGATAAGGGCCGCTGACCCGGTAACTGTTGAACCGGTGATTTGTGCCCAACTAGCCCTTTTACCCTGCCTCTGGCAAAGGAACACTGATTGCCCTTGAACTGAATCCCTAACTTGATAAAGTCTATCAGCACAAGTTCGATGAACCTCGGGGGATATCGGAGCCTTCTGAAGCTATGGTTCCAAGACTACCTAGCAAAAGAGAAAACAGACAGCACCTCAGCCTGATTTCACGATAACCCATATGAGCAAAGCTAAGTGAGCGTACTCTCTACTGAATTCTGCCCCAAATCTGAGTCTGATACCCACAGGTAAAGCTGACTCCCAAATACTGATAGTAATGCCCGCAGGCCTGATGCCACAAACTCATACACTGATACATGCATTCCTGTAGAGACGCACTCTAAAGCACATAAGAGATAAGGAGACCAAACACCTATGTTGGGGTAGGGTTTCCCTGTCCTATTTTGTCAGGAGCTAGGGTTTCACTACGCACGCAGCGGTTTCAAACAACCTATAAACGGGTAAGCAACCTGTCCTAGTTTGGAATGGTCACTATGGATCCGAATATGCACTAGGTCGAATGGTCAAAGAGGGTGCCCCGGTAAAACCGGGGTTTGTGTTCCCATACTGGCAGAGCCCACAACCGGTCAGCCTTATGGTCATGCCTTGACAAGACAAGCCTCCGGCAAACCGTTCAGGAATAGCAGATGGCAAACACGGTGTCCTAGGCGCACCAATGCAAATGCAATGCAAAGAAACACACAAGTGTAGACAAAAACAGATATCACGAGTTCGAGTCAAGTTCTCTAAATCCCCAGCAAAGTCGCCAGAAACTGTAGACGTCCCCGAACGCCCCGGGAGGAACTGGCTCCCGTTCCGTTCATTTGGGGTCACTACAGCTCAGGACTCTCAAATTTGTCACGGTTCTATGTCTGAACCAAAGAGTCCAAATCCGGCAAATCGTTTTGAGAAAACAGATTTTTGAAAGAAGTGTCAAACATGGACTGCTTTGCCAGATACAGAGTCGCCACCTAAATATTTTATTTTTGGGAAATTTAGGAAACCCTGACTCATGGCCTAAGGCCACATGTTCATCATCACCAAAGTTGCCTCGGCTTGGGAACTTGGGTACGATTGGGGAAGGTCACTTCGTGAGCACCCCCGCTCGCCCGGTCAGAGACCGGCCTCTACTAACAATGATATCTATTTTTGAAAACTTTGTATGTCCTTATTCCGGTTATTAGCCTAGATTACTATGTGATGCACACAGCATATAAGTATAGACTGTGTCGTCTGAATTGGAACAAAACATTTCATGCTTGTTTATTTGAAAGATGGTTTGCTACTCGCAAGTAGGCTTAAAATGCAGATTTTGCCACCCGCAGGTGGGCTTAGAAAAGATGATTTTGCCACTATCTAGTGGGCTTAAAACAAACAGTTGATGATTTATTCCAATCCAAGTGACCCAACCTTCACCCACAGGCATTTAGGCAGATATATCACGTAAGCAAATAGCCTGATGGTAAGCATACTATTCATGGCAGTCACTCACACGCATGCAAGGATGCTAAAGCATAAAACTCACCGAGTACTCCAAGCCAAAACAAAAACTCATTAGAAATCATGTATGAATCCTAAGTATACAGAAGTGCCTAATGCAACACATGCAAGAATGCAAACTATAGCAGGCTCGGCTATTCTAAACATGGCATATGGAATGCTACAGCTAACACGTATTCAACTTTGAAATTGAAATACAATGCAGTTAGTATGATGCGCTGAGCCCGGTGCATGCAGTACGGATGAATGAAATGCAAACATGCTATCATACTGTATGCTATTTGAAACATGCCCTAATCTAACCATCATAAGCGGGTAAATAAAAGGGAGAAAGACGTGGGGTTGGAAGACATACAACACACTCACGCACACTTATTACAGTTGTGCCCTCGCGCAGAAGGTCCAAATAAATATACAGTCCCAAATGAAAGAATATTACAGTCCAAATATTACAGTCCGAATAATATACAAATTCCTAATTAATTAACAAATTAACTAAGAAAACTGTAAAACTGGCATGCGAGCCAGGGACTGCCTTGCTTCTGATGAATGATGCATGTCTGGGCTGCCTTGCGCGGAAATCCACCAGGATGCCCCAATTAGCCTCTGTTTAGCAGTTATTCTTAGAAAGCGTGCCAAACTCTGAAAAGTTGCTGATTCTTCCTTTAGCTGCAACAGAGAGCAGGAAAGGGGCATAGCAATGTATTTTCACAAATATATGCATGCCTCGATCCTCGTGCCACCAATCACGCATATCGAGGCATGATGGCCGAGGAGTCGAATTGCACAATTTAATATGGGATGAATGTACATGAAAACACAACGAGACCTAACTCCATCATGGATGATCCAGAGTGTCGGTGACTGGGGAATTGAGGCACGTTCCGTCACTCGGAGTACGAAATGCACCTCATTTCCCGTGCCCGGGCTAACTCCTATCCCGAACACGATGCAATATGCATGACATGCATGAATGCAACTAAGATACAGCCTAGCATGCACAATGCTATGAAAATGAGACGCCTCAAAATGCGTGCACATGGGCACGCAAACCGAGGAAATGCATGAATGCGGTCTAAGATACAACCTAGTATGCACAATGCTATGAAAATGAGACGCCTCAAAGTGCGTGCACACGGGCACGCAAACCGAGGAAATGCATGAATGCAGTCTAAGATACAACCTAGTATGCACAATGCTATAAAAATGAGACGCCTCGAAATGCGTGCACACGGGCACGCAAACCGAGGCAATGGCATACGCAATGCAATATGGCTAAAATGGCATATAGAATGCAACATGGACTTATACTAACATGAGAGAGCCTCAGCCACACTCACATAAGAGGCCGATGGATGAAAATGAAGTGCCTCGAAATGCGTGCACACGGGCACGCGAACCGAGCCAATGGCATACGCAATGCAAATGTCATGGAAATATGATATGGGCTTACACTAACATGAGAGAGCCTCAGCCACACTCATATAGGAAGCCGGTGGATGAAACTGAAGTGCCTCAAAATGCGTGCACACGGGCACGCAAACCGAGGCAATGGCATACGTAATGCAAATGACATGGAAATATGATATGGGCTTACACTAACATGAGAGAGCCTCAGCCACACTCAAATAAGAGGCCGATGGATGAAAATGAAGTGCCTCGAAATGCGTGCACACGGGCACGCAAACCGAGGCAATGGCATACGCAATGCAATATGGCTAAAATGGCATATAGATTGCAACATGGACTTATACTAACATGAGAGAGCCTCAGCCGCACTCACATAAGAGGCCGATAGTTGAAAATGAAGTGCCTCGAAATGCGTGCAGACGGGCATGCAAACCGAGACAATGGCATACGCAATGCAATATGGGTAAAATGGCATATAGAATGCAACATGGACTTATACTAACATGAGAGAGCCTCAGCCACACTCACATAAGAGGCCGGTGGATGAAAATGATGTGCCTCGAAATGCGTGCACACGGGCACGCAAACCGAGACAATGGCATACGCAATGCAAATGACATGGAAAATGATATGAAAACATGCTAAGGGAATTTCAGCACTGAAATGTGGGGAAAAACAGCCCCGAAATGAGGCGAAAATACACCCGATGCACGGAATAGTCCCGAAATATGAATTTTGGCACCCGAAATGGCCTATAACTATACCAAACATGCACAATATGGACATGCAATGAATAGACAGTAGCAAGGCAGTCCCAAAATTAGCATTTTACCAGTACAAAGCAAGGCCAAACAGCAAGCAAAGATAGGGTAACAATGGCATGCAAAAATAGGGGCCAAGAGAGGGTAATGAAACAAGTGGTATATGCAAAACCAAAACTGAAAAATGCCCTTCTACAACACTGAAGAGGGACCAAAAATATGCACATTTACAGTTTATGGTCGGTCCCAAAACAGCATGCATGCAAGCCAAAAATATCATGCAAAATATGGCCAAAAGGAGGGATACAACAGAAAGTATATAAATGGTGCCTCAAACCATGAAAGGCCCTGAATGAAACATGAAGAATGGGCCAAAATAAGACCTTTTCTGGACCTGTAAAATGACCAAAAACAGAAGCACAAGGGGCTGCCAAGTCATGCAAAAATGGGGGCCAAAAGAGAGATATAACATGAAGTGCATGAAATATGCCTCAAACCATGAAAGGCCCTTAATGAAACATGAAGAATGGGCCAAAATAAGACTGTTTCCAGTTCTGTAAAATGACCAAAAACAGAAGCACAAGGGGCTGCCAAGTCATGCAAAAATGGGGCCAAAAGTGAGATATAATGACAAGTGGAAAATGGAGGTCTCAAACAGTGATGAGCCCTTCTTCAATGTTGAAGAGGGTCTCAAAATAAGCCTACTTTCAGTTTACATCATGCTCCAAAACAGATCACACACAAGCTAAAAATATCATGCAAGAAAATGACATTCAAGAAGGATATTGAAGCAAGTGCAATATATGGACCTCAAATGACAAAAGTCCCTTAATGAAACATGAAATAGAGCTCAAAATAACACTACTTCCAGTTATGGACGGAGCTCAAAACAGTAAGCAAGATGGCTAGAGGAATGGTGCAAAAGTGAGCTAGAAAATAGGGAAAGTGGACTTACCCTTGAAGACCAATGCTTTTGGTACTTCTTGGACCAACTTTGATGACTCTAAGCTGCTGGAATTCCTCCCCTTGCTGCTGGAATGGAGTGGTGGTGGTAGAGCTTAATGATAATGAAGAAATGGAGCCAAAACTTGAAGGAAATGGAGAGATATGTATCTATATCTTCAAAGCAATTCTTGTAACCACTTCTCTTGAGTTAGGAGGCCAGCAATATAGGCAAGAGAGGGAGAGAAGAGTCTAGGCAAAAGTGGAGGGAAATGAGGCCTCTTTTCCCTCCAAAAGGGTCCCCCGGATATAGATATTTTTGTCGGAAAATCAAGGCACAGCTGGAAAGCACACACAGTGAGGAACATGGCCGGCCACCTTTTGGAGTTGCAGGTGGCCGGCCGGCCAACCCCCCTAGCCGGCCGGCTAGGTCAAAGGGAAAAAAGTGGCCGACCACCCCCTAGGATGAAGCCCCAGAAGTGAGCTTTCCAATGGCGTAAACCTTGCATTAAAATTCCTCCTATAGAAAAAGTTATGCCCTTTTCCGTGAAGCAGCGCAGATTCAGTCCAACCAGACTTCAACCAACCACATCTCCCCCCCCCCGGAATTGGACTTGGGAGATTCTTGAGTGCAAAATGAAGCCCCGGAAGTAAGCTTTCCAATGGTGGTGGCCTCATATCTTAATTCCTCTTGTGCAAAGAGTTACACCCGTTTCGGTGAAGCCGCGCAGATTTTTCTCCTTCCCGGATTCATGCTGAACCACTTTTGACCAAAAACAAGTTGGCTTTTCAGCAAAATTGCTGGCCTCCCACCCTCCTACAAGCCTTCTAATAGTGAAAAGAAGGTCTCCACCAAAAATGAGCTCAAACCGATGCAAAATGAAGGTTCGGGGGCCAAAACGCGCAGCCCGAGGCCCCGAAAACTGGCTGTTAGGCACCGGGAGTGGTGTTCGACCACGAAGTGGGTCTCTCAGACCTCAGTGTCTCTCAAAAGGGAGTAAATAAGATGTATGCCAAAAATCAGAGCAAATGGAGATGGTTAAGCGGTCCCGAACCGAGGCACACGGCCTGACGGCTCCGAAAACCGGGAATCGGGCCCCGAAATGGGCAAAATGGCCTATAGCCACAAAATGTAGCCCACGGCCACTGAGAGATGGTCTACAGGACCTCTCCCTCCCCTCAGGAAAAGAAACAGAGAAAATCGAGCTTGGTTCACAAACCGAGGTAAAGCGTGAAAGAGGGTTCGGAAGTCTGGAGGCAGGGTTCACAGCCGATACTCTGAGACTTCTGAACGAGCATAATATGTAGCATCACCGAGCGCTCAACTGGTGACGTCTAAGTCTTAAGGTCGGTCAAAAATGGGGTGTCTACACGCTATCACGCACTTTTGTATCTTGCGCTGTTACGCACTTTACTTGTCCTGTCATGTACCTTTTCTATGTTGCGTTGTCACGCACACTCGTAGCATTGTCGGCACACCTTATCTGCACTTGTTAGTGCATTACATTTTGTTCGCACTATTTTACGCATCGCACTATTTTGTGCATTACATTTCATTCGCGCTATTTTGCACCTCGCACTATTTTGTGCATTACATTTCATTCGTGTTATTTTGCGCATCGCACTATTTTGTCCATTGCACTTGCTCGCGCTATCTTGCGCACCTCATCTGCACTTGTTAGTGCATTACATTTTGTTCGCGCTATTTTGCGCATAGCACTGTTTTGTGCATTACATTTTGTTCGCGCTATTTTGCGCATCGCACTGTTTTGTGCATTATATTTTGTTCGCGCTATTTTGCGCATCGCACTGTTTTGTGCATTACATTTCATTCGCGCTATTTTGCGCATCGCACTATTTTGTGCATTGCATTTGCTCGCGCTATCTTGCGCACCTCATCTGTACTTGTTAGTGCATTACATTTTGTTCGCACTATTTTGCTCATCGCACTGTTTTGTGCAGTTTACATTCGCGCTATCCTGCGCACTTTACCTGTACTTGTTTGTGCATTGCATTGCGCTATCTTGCGCACTTTACTTGTACTTGTTAGTGCATTGCTTAGCATTGTTTTGTGCATTTAATCCACATCGCACTGTTCTGTGCATCCCATTGCATTTTGCATGCATTCAATCGCGCTATTTTGCGTATTGCACTATCTTGTGCATTCAATCGCGCTATTTTGCGCATTGCACTGTTTTGTGCATCCGATTGCATTTTGCATACATTTCAATCGCGCTATTTTGTGCATCGCACTGTCTTGTGCATTCAATCGCGCTATTTTGCGCATCGCACTGTTTTGTGCACATTAATTGCATTTTGCATGCATTTTATCGCGCTATCTTGTGCATCGTGCTAGTTTGGCACACCTTATCCGCACTTGTTAGTGCATTGCGTTGTCACGCACGCCCTCCATGCATTGTTATGCTTATTTCAAATTGCGTTGTTATGCACACACTTGGGTTGCGCTGTTATGCACCCCTCCCACCCGCATTGTCATGCACCCCTTCACTTGCATTATCACGTACCTTTCAATTGCATTGTTATGCATGTGTCTAACAATGCTGTACCTGTAAGTTTTCTTTCTCTTGCAGGCACGATATTGTATGTACGGTTCATTTGAAGCTAGCACGACCAGACGAACCGCGTCAAACGTAGCGAGAAATACATAATTCTCTTACATCCTTTCTGCATTGTAATGTAGTTTGGTTTTCGGCTTGCATAAAACTGTTGCATGTTATGCTTCGTTACAGCTTTCTTTGCATGATCATAAGTTATGTTCGGCTTTGTGCATTGCTCTTGCATCTTGCCCCTACCTTCAGGCGTATATCTTTGTTGGCTTGTATGCTTTGTCTAAGTCTTCGGCCTTGTCAAAAATGGGTCGTCTCTGGGCTTTGACACTCACTCCCGTCATTGTTATGACTTTCGAGTTCTGTCAAAGAGGGGCAACTGTAGACACCCCATTTTTGACCGTCCTCAAGACTTGGACATCACCGTTTGAACACTCGGTGATCATTCATGTTCATGTTCATTTTGAGTTCTCGGAGGTCTCGGCTACGCGCCTTGCCTCAAGATCTCTCAACTTGGCTGTTTTGTGCTTGGTCATGGACCAAACACTTGTGTTTTCGCTTCTGAGTGCAGAGAATGGCTTGTTGGTCATCCCCACACCTCACCGGCCTTAGCTTGAGGCCATCGGCCCTGTTTTGTTGCTACCGGCCATTGGTGATGGCCGGTCGGCATTGTTTTTGGTCGGCTGGCCGTTTGTTTGGTCAATCGGCCATATTTTCTGGCCGGGACTACTTTTTTGCCTTTTTAGGCATTGTGCATGCCAGTTGTGCCAGATGGAGCACACATACCTGTCCTCCATACACGTCTATGGAGGATTTGCACCATTTGCACCCTTTTGCTCTAACTTCTTGAGGAAGCTTGACCCCTTTGCTCCAGCTTCCTTAAGAAGCTTGAACCTTTGTCTTAGCTTCCCCAAGAAGCTTGAACCTTTGTTCTAGCTTCTTGAGGAAGCTTGACCCCTTTGTCTTAGCTTCTCCAAGAAGCTTAGGCCCTTGTTTTGTTCTATAAAGGAGGGCCTCTCCTTCATTAGAAAAGCTTCAAGAGGTCTGAAACTAGGGTTAGAAATAGTTGTATCTATCTATCTCTATATATTGCTCTCTTTACATATTTGTATGTGTATAAGGTTGTTTTGTTCATATTTTTGCACACAAACACCTAGCATTACACAATCCTCTTGGAACTGAGGTCCTTAGAGGTTGATTTTGGTGTTCTTGGGTTGCTCTGAACTCAAAAAACCTGCTGGATCATTGTTCTTGAAGAAGGTCTACAAGGGTGAGTGTTCTTGCTTTAGTTTCCCATTTTTGCACAAGCTTTTAGCCTATCTTGCTTATTGTTTTAAGCTTCGACTATAATTGATAAAAGTTCTGTTTTTAAGTGCTTAAAATAGTTGTTTAAGATCACTTTGGTGTTTGCGGTTGTTTAGCCCCTCTTAGGCCTTGTTTGGCCTCTTTTTTGTGCCCTTTTTGTGAGCTCCGAGACCACCTTATATTGGCCTTCTCACCACTAAATCCAGAGGGATTTCAGTGGTGGGGATGGTGTTTTGAGGTCCTAAGAAGGAGAGGGCCATCCCCTCTCCTTGTTATCTTCAACACTTGTCATATTTGCCTCATATGTGAGCACCTTTGTTAAGTTCATGTTGGCCATCTCTTAGCTGGTATTTGGTGTTATTTTTCCATGATACACCTCTGTTTTGAGTTGGTTTAGACATGCCTTGTATGCTTTATACACTTGTCTTGTAATCCCATGTTTTAGCCTTAACATGCATCATGTTGTAACATGTATTTTTAGCATGATTTTGGCTCAACTCCTTGAAGCTTTTATGCTTGTTGTAGCATGCTTAAGCTCTGTTTTTAATTGTTTTGGTCATGCTTGCATTGTTTTGTATAGCCACCATGCAATCCTAGCTTGTATGCTTTAAGTGTTCAAGTTGCTAGCATACTCTATTTGAATCATTTCAGTGGTTTGGCCTCACTTCTAATATCATTTCAGTCCATATGTTATGCTTGTATGGTTACATTTATAACTCCTTTAATGCTTTAAAGAGTTAGTGTTGTATGCCTCATGGATGTGTCATTATGTATGCCATCATGTTTAGGCATTTGGGATGCCATCTAAGTGGGTTTTTGGGCTCATTTTAGCATGTTATATCTCTGATTTTGGTCGCCTAAATCATGCCATGTTTGGTTGTCTTAGGTGTAGTGTAACACCTCTTTGATGGCCTTGTATGCCTCATGCCTTGCCCCTTTTGTTTTAGCTTGTTTTAGCTTTGGCCATTGCATGTTTTAGGCTTACTTTGGCATGATTTGGAACTGTTTTGGTCTACTTTGGTAATTTGCTTCATGTGTCACATGATCATGGTTTGAGCCTTTTGGGCTAGTTTCAAGCCTTTTGTGCATGACTTGTTTGCATTATTAGGTTGATTTGGCATCATCCTTTGCATGTTTTCAGAGCATTAAAATGCTTGCCATATGTCCACATTTGCCTCCTTTTAAGTGTGCTTAAAAGTTGCCCTTCGATGCTTAAGTGTTGGACCAATTAGCATGCTTGTTTGTATGTACTTTTGTCCTTCATTTCATAGCATTTTGGCCGCTGATTTGGACCTATTTGAGAGCTGTCCATATTGGTTTAAGACCATCCTTGCATGTTGTCGCATGCTTGCTCTATTTTGCCTTTTGTTGCATGGCATGTATGGTTGCATTGTTTAGGTCATAAGCTTATTGACATGTTGTACCATGTTAGTTCAAATGTACCTTGTTGTATACTTGGCCCATGGCATGTTGTTGCATGCTTAAGTTGTGATGCATTTGGCATGCTTTCTTCCTTTTGTTTTGGCCGCTTAACATGTTGTCCATGTTGCATATTTGCATGCATTGTCCCTAACATGTTGTCCATGTTGCATCTTGCATGCTTGCATGCTTAAGTTGCATTTTGCATGCTTGTTAGCTTGCATCTTGTCATGTGCTTGATATGCTGTCACATATTATTGCATGCTTGTCTAGGTTGCATTGCATTTGGCATGCTTGTTGCCTTAACATGATCATGTTGCATTAGTCTTGCTTGCATGCATGCATCTCTTGCCTCTTGAATCAAACATGATAGAGGTTGGAGGCCTCTTATTTGTCTTGTGTGCATTTCATTTGACATTGAAATTGCACACTTGGCCTCTTTGGCCATCATGCATCGAAACGCGTGATTGATGGCCCGAGGGTCGAGGACCACACTCCTTTGAGTTCATAACATGATAAGGAGGGTGTTTGTGCATATGTTGCATTGTAAATGCTTCGCCATGCTCTGTCTGTCCTCTGCGCCTGTCACACAAGATTCTGCAAGAAGAGATGGCTGGTCGGCCACCTTCAGTCTCGGCCGGCTATCCATATTTGGCCGAGAGCTTCATCTGTGGTCGATGACCACTTTTTCCATGGCCGGTGACCATTTCTCCTGGCCGGTGACATCCCACAGTGTTCAGGGAGTGTTCCAGAACCAACCTTGGGACTTGTGCAATTTTCAGAAGCATAATGCAGTGCAAACAGAGGCAACATGAGTATGGCGTTGGATTTTTGAGAAAAGCCGAGCGTGCATGCATGCACTCCTCTCCCTGAGGTTGTTTTACTGCTTTCAGTAGCTTAATTAATTTGTTTAAATAAGTTAAGTGGTTATGTAAATAATTAATTAGCTTGTTAGTTAGTTAATTTGTATTATTCTTTTGGACCCTCCGAGAGAGGACAACATTGTAATAAGTGTGCGTGTGTGTGATGCATGTCTTCCAACCCCACGTCTTTCTCGCTTTTACTTACTTACTTTGATGGGTAGTTCTAGGGCACGTTTCAATTAGCATCCTTATGCTATGCATGTTCGCATCATTTATCGGTTTTGCATGCACTGGGCTCGGCGCATCATGCTAACTACATTGTGTTTCAATTTCAACTTAAATATGTGTATCGAGTTTCCATATTTCACATGCCATTCTTAGAATAGCCGAGCCTATTTTAGTTGCATTTTACATGTGTTGTATTAGCCATCTTAACATGAACTAGGATCATGCATGATTCCTAACTAGTTTCTTGTTTTGGCTCGGAGTACAAGCTAAGTTTTTATGCTTTAGCATCTTACACGAGTGTGATTTTTGCCATGATAGCATGCTTACCATGAGGCTATCTGCTTACGTGATATAACTGCCTGAATGCCTGTGGTTGAAGGTTGGGTTGCTTGAATTGGAATAATTTGTCGAAACCCATGTTTTAGCTTACTTGCGAGTAGCAAATTTCAATCCATTTTCAAAACAAACGGATATGCGATGCATTGTTCCAAATTAGGCAATCTAGTCTATACTTGTATGTTGTGCGCATCACATAGTAATTCTAGGCTAATAAACCGGAATAAGAGCACATGTGTTTTCAAAAACAAGATATCATGTTTAGTAGTGGCCGATTTTTGATCGGGCGAACGAGGGTGCTCATAGTTGACCTTTCCCAATCGTACCTAAGTTCCCGAGCCGAGGTAACTTTGGTGATGATAGACACGTGGCCTTAGGCATGAGTCAGGGTTTCCTAAATTCCCCCAAAATAAAATATTTAGGTGGCGACTCTGTATCTGGCAAAGTAGTCCATGTTTGGCAATTCTTTCTAACAAAATCGATTTTCCAAAACGATTTGCCGGATTTGGACTCATTGGTGATTTATCAACCTCACATTGCACATTGTGAGATCAGATTAAAAACCGTGACTATATGAGTCCGAACTGTAGCATGGGGCCCACAGGGTGCGTCTACAACAGGTAGTGTAAAGCAGAACTGTAAAACAGAAGGGAAAGATGTACCTTCCACGCTCGCCAGTAGCCTCCTAGCAGGTGCCCACTGCGGCGAGATGAGGAGCTTATGTATTTGTATAGTGTGCCCAATCCTACGCCACCCCAGTCATATCCGGATCCGGGTCACGTCCACCAGGGCGCTTAATAGATAAAGGCCAACTGTGTTAGCCTGGTCGGTGAAGAGAGTAGTGCCAGCATGAACATGAGGAACCCCCAGGCGTAGCGCTCGACCTCCTCTCGGGTTGTTGGTATTTGTATCCTGAATTGGTCTTCGAACCATGAATATCTCACGAACCCATATCAGTGTCGAAAGGGGATCAGATCACCCCTTACTCCGATGCCAGTAAGCATGGTGAAGTCGAAGGGAGTCATCGGATCAGATCACCCCTTACTCCGATGCCAGTGAGCATGGTGAAGTTGAAGGGAGTCATCGTCATCTCCCCTGCAGCAGAAAGGTAGAAGGAATCGGTGGTGTCCCATTACCTCTCCACTAGCGCGCCAAGAAGGGGCCTACTCGCAGTGAGGCGTGAGAGTCCCATGCAAAATGTGCCAAAATTGGCCTGATCAATGATGTGGTGGACCTCGTCGGGTAGCTCCATGTACCAGTCGCGTGCAATGGAATTCCTATACCCCCGAAAGGCATGGGAATCTCCCTGTGTTCAAAGACAAATAGATGCAAAGCAGTGTCAGAAATACAGTGTTTAAAAGTGTCCAGAATTGATAAAAATGCAGTGTGTGTACATATGTTCGAGTTGACACAGATATCATGTATGAATGTGCTCAGGATGAACTAGGCATGTGATGAACATGTGTGTTTGGGTTAATCAGATGCAGAGTGATACTGGCTATCCGAAGCGTATGACCTACATTACGAAAAGTAAAGGGGAAGAGTATACCTAAACGGCGCCATAGGACACGTGTAACTCTGGCTCACGTAGCAGGAGCTCCAACGGCGCACCTCGCGTAAAGCTCCTGAACTGGCGAATACTGTCGGGAGGTAGTACATGTACGTTGGCCTGCTACGTCGCCGGGTCGAAAGGTCAAACGCTGAGAGGTAAGAGCTTGACCTCGGGATCCATCTCCATCCCTAGAGAAGCCCTACCCAGTGGAATGTCATCCGCCATCTCGAGAAGAGTGAGAAAATGGTCGGGGGTTTGGAAAATGGGCAAGAATGCCAAAAGTCAACCAAAAGTCAATCCCAAGGGGTGAAAAATAGAAGAAAAGGTTGAAGTGCGGAAGAAGGCACGAAAACCAAGGGTAACTCGGGGGAAACAAACCCCAAGTGATGGAAATCAAGAATGTGGCACCGAACTCACGTTTCAATTGGTTCAAAACGTTGAGATAACGAAGGTTTTGCGAATCGAACGCTGTGGGAGGCTTGAAAACGGGGGAAAAGCTCAGATAGAAGGAAGGAAGATGGTCTAGAGAGAGAGAGAAAGAGTTTTCAGCTTGGAGGAAGTAAGGAAATAGGGTTTGGAACCCTATACTTAAAGACCCGAGGTGAATAGACAAAACTGCCCTGAATCTGTCACTTTTGGCCGATCGGCCAAATTGTTAGCTGATCGGCTAAATTGTTGGCCGATAAGATTTTTTGATGGCCGATGGCTTCCCCTTGTGGCCAATGCACCTCTAATGCCCTTGTTTAGGGCAGTTCTGTTGATTGGTACCCTCATCTCTCAAGAAAGTGCAAGAAAATACACTTTTGAAGCTTAAGTGGCTTCCGTGGTGACCTCGAACCGTGTCTTCCGTGTGCGGCACTCAAGACGCACGAGGTGTATCCTTTTTCATATCCTTTTGTATATTGCAAGATTCGAAAATTTCTTTGAATATGTTGCATTACATTGAGTATACCTCTTCTCGTTTTGAAATTGCATCTCAACATTGTGGTTAACATGCTTTACCATGTTTACATTGGATGTGTGCATCTCAATGTTGTTGCATTGTCATGCACTGTTATGCACACACTATTCGCGTTGTCACGCACATTTTGGTTCGCATTGTTATGCACATTTCTCTCGCATTGTTATGCACGCACTATTCGCGTTGTCATGCACATTTTGGTTCGCATTGTTATGCACACACTATTCGCGTTGTCACGCACATTTTGGTTCGCATTGTTATGCACATTTCTCTCGCATTGTTATGCACACACTATTCGCGTTGTCACGCTTGTCACGCACTCTTAGGTTGCATTGTCTTGCACCCGTCCGTCTACGTTATCACGTACTCTTAGGTTGCATTGTCTTGCACCCCTCCATCTGTATTGTCACACATTCTTAGGTTGCATTGTCTTGCACCCCTCCATCTGTATTGTCACACATTCTTAGGTTACATTGTCTTGCACCCCTCCATCTGCGTTGTCGCGCACTCTTAGGTTGCATTTTCTTGCACCCTTCCATCCGCATTGTCACACACTTTTAGGTTGCATTGTCTTGCACCCCTCCATCCGTGTTGTCACGCACTCTTAGGTTGCATTGTCTTGCACCCTTCCATCTGCATTGTCACGCACTCTTAGGTTGCATTGTCTTGCACCCCTCCATCCACGTTGTCACACACTCTTAGGTTGCATTGTCTTGCACCCCTCCATCCGCGTTGTCACACACTCTTAGGTTGCATTGTCTTGCACCCCTCCATCCGCGTTGTTATGCTTGTCTTAGGTTGCATTATCATGCATCCCTGTACATGCGTTGTCGCGCATCTCTCTACTTGCATTGTTATCCTTGTCTTAGGTTGCATTGTCATGCATCCCATTACATGCGTTATTGCGCATGCATTGTTATGCTTGTCTTAGGTTGCATTGGCATGCATCCCCTTACATGCGTTGTCGCGCATCTCTCTACTTGCATTGTTATGCTTGTCCTAGTTGTTATGCTCGGCATTGTGCATGTCATTTGTATCTTGCCCCTGCCTACGGGCGCATCTCCTTGTTATTTTGTATGTTTGTCTAAGTCTTTGACCTTCTCAAAAATGGGTCGTCTCTGGGCTTTGACATTCACTCCCGTCATCTTATGACTTTTGAGTTCTGTCAAAGAGGGGCAATTGTAGACACCCCATTTTTTACCGTCCTCAAGACTTGGACGTTATCATTTGAACACTCGATGATCATCCATGCTCGTGTTCGTTTTGAGTTCCCGAAGCTCTCGGCTGCGCATCTTGCCTTAGAACCTCTCAACTTGTCTGTTTTGTGCTTGGTTTTGGACCAAGGACTTGTGGTTTTGTTTTTTAGGGAAGAGGGTGGCTTGTTGGCCATCCCTACAACCTATCAGCCTTGTTTTCTTATCATCGGCCATCAGTGTTGGCCGGTCGGCACTCTTTTTGGTCGATTGGCCATTTTCTTAGCTGAGACCCCTTTTTCTGCTTTTGCAGATATTTTTCTTCCAGCTGGTGCCAGCTGTTGGTCACTTGGTGTATCCTCCATACACGTGTATGGATGGAATATAACAAGCTCTAAGCTTGCTCAACAAGCTTGGGTCTTGGTTTTCTATAAGAAGGGAGACCCCTCTCCCTTTCCAGAGGTTCTAAGATTTGATATACAAGATATATATATATATCTCTATATTTCTTCCTCTCTCTCTATATTTGTGTGAGTTTGTGCCTTAAAGTGTGTTTTTTCTTCACCTTTGCACTAAAACACCTAGCAATACACCACCATCTTTGAGCTGAGATTCTTGGGAGTGTTATTTGAGCTCTGAAAGTTGGTTTTTGCCTTAGAAGCTGCTGGTTTCAAAGTTGTGCTTCAAGCGTGAGTGTATTCCTCTTTTAAGCCTTTGTTTGTATACCATATTGGCCATCCTTGCATATTGTTTTAGGCCTTACTTTTAACTGGTAAAAGTCTTTTTTGGGAGTGCTTAACATCTTTGTTTGAGGCCTCTTTGGTGTTGGGGGTGGTCTACCCCCTTTGGAGCCTTATTTGGCCTTGTTTTGAATCATCTCTTTAGGCCTTTGTTTTCACCTTTATTTGGCCTTTCTACCACTGGATTCTAGAGGAATTTTAGTGGTGGAAAGTGTGTTTTGAGGCCTTAAATAGGAGGGGTTTGTCCTCGCTCCTCTTCTCGTGAATGCTTGTGTTGATGGATCACCAAGTTGGCATGTTTTTCTACCTCTTTGCGGCTCCATTTCAGTATGTCTTAGGCCTTGTTTTGCCATGATATTACACTTTTTTGGCTTGGTTCGATCATATCATGCATGCTCCATGCACTTGTAGTGTAAATCCATTCACTAGCCTAACATGCATCATGTGTTTAGACCATCATTCTAGCACATTTTGGCTTAACTCTAAGAAGCTTTTAGCCATGTTTTACCATGATTAAGCTCTGATTTATGTTGTTTTGGTCATGTATGCATTGTTTTGTATAGCCATGGTTCAATCGAGCTCACTAGTTTTTAGTTTCCAAGCCACTGGCATGCATTGCTTGGACTATTTTCGTGATTTGGCATCATTTCATATGTGATTTTAGTGCATGTAGTGTGGTCATACACTCGCATGTGTCACTCTTTCAATGCATTGGAGAGTTTGTGCTTTATGCCTTAAACATGAGTTCTTTATGCCTTAAGAATGAGCCATTGTCTATGCCTTTATGCCTAAGCTTGCGAGCTATCATTTCAGTGTGTTTTTGGGGTTATTTTTTCATGACATAACTCTGATTTTTGTTGCTGAAGTCATCTCATCATGGTCTTGGTAGGTGTAGAGTAATCCTCCCTATTACCCTCGCATGATCCTTGTTTTAGCCCTTCATGCTAGCTTGTTTTGGCTTTACTCCGTGCATGTTTTAGCCTTTATTTAGCATGATCTAGGACTGTTTTGGGCTGTATTGGCCATATGCTTCATGTTTTGCATAGCTGTGGTGCAATTGGCCTCTAAGCTTTGAGTTTTGAGCACCATAGCATGCTTAATTTGTGACATGTTTATGATTTGGCATCATTTACCATGACATTTCAGAGCACATAGACTTGCCATGCTTCCACTTCTTTCACCCTTTGAATGCCTCTAAGGGTTGTGCATTGTTGCCTAGCTTATGGACCAATATGTGTGCATGCATGTTTTGCCTTTTGGTGCCTTAGTTTTGGTGTTATGGCCACTGTTTTGGCATGACTGAGGTCCGTCCATATTCGGTTTAAGTTCATTAAGCATGTTTGTTCGCATGTTGTTTGCATGCTTATGTTGCCTTGCATTGTGTTTGCATGCCATTAGCATTGATAGGTTGAATCTTTTGTGCCTTCATTTCTTAGCATTATGGCCACTATTTTGGCATGGCTGAGGTCCGTCCATATTCACTTTAAGTCCATTGAGCATGTTTGTTTGCGTGTTGTTGCATGCTTGTTGGTTTGCATGTTGTTGCTTGCTCATGTTGCATTGCATTATATTTGGCATACTTGTATTGCATTGTGTTTGGAAAGGGTGTCAATCCAAACACGGGAAACGAGGGACGTTTCATACTTGAAGTGATGAAACGTGCCTCAATTCTTGGTCGCCGACCCTCTTGATCATACATGATAGAGGTTAAGGCATTTATGTGTTTTTGTGCATTCACTTGACATTGATTTGTGCAACTCGGCCTCTTTATCCATCACGCATTGAGATGCGTGATTCGTGGCTCGAGAGTTGAACACTACACTCCTTTGAGCTTTAAACATGATAAGGAGTGTGGTTGTACACACATTTTCTTGCAAATACACTACCATGCATCTGTTAGTGCTCTGTTGCAGCCAAAGGAGAAGTTTACAGGAAGAAGTGGCCGATCGACCACTTAGTGCGCCGATCGGCTATTAAAATTGGTCGATAGCCTTGAAATTTGGCCAATGACTATTACACTTGGCCAATGGCCATTCCTCTTAGCCGACCACCTCTCATATTGTTCCTAAGGTGGGTCAGAAGCACTATGGAAGTTGGCACAATTTTCAGAGACACAGAAGTGTGCAAACAGAGGCAACATGAGGCACGATATTGGATTTCCGAGTGAAGCTGACCGAGCATGCATCTCTTCATCGCCTGTGAGGCCATTTTAGTATTCATGATTAGTTCGTGTAATTTAATCATTTGATTTGTTGTGTAATATCTCAACTAGTTTAGTGTGGCTATTTGTTTCAATTCGGTTGTGTAATAATTAATTAGCTTAGTGTAGCTAGTTAGTTTATCATTCGGACCCTCCGTCGAGAGGGCGAATTTTGTAATAAGCATGCATGTGTGTGATGCATGTCTTCCAGCCTCCAATTCTTTCTTCCTTTTACTTAACCACTTTCGATGGTTAGTTTTAGGGGATATTTCGATTAGCATACCTCAAGTTTGCATGCGTGCATCCATTCATCTGTCTTGCATGCACCAGGCTCAGCTCATCATACTAACTGCATTGTACTTCAACACATTTACTTGAATACGTGTTCAATAGCATGTTATCAAGTTGCATTTCATATGACATCTTAGAATAATCGAGCCTATCTTAGTTACATATTTACGTGTGTTGCATTAGCCATCTTAACATGAACTAGGATCATGCATGATTTCTAACTAGTTCTCTGTTTTGGCTCGGAGTACACTGTGAGTGTTTACACTTTAGCATACTGCATGTGTCTAAATGCTGCCATGTTTAGCATGCTTGCCATAAGGCTAACTGCTTAAGTGATTAACTGCTTGAATGCCTGTGGGTGAAGGTTGAATTGCTTGAATTAGAACAATTCATCAAACTATACGTTTTAAGCCCACTTGAGGGTGGCAAAATCTATGACTTAGCCTACTTGCGAGTAGCAAACTTCAAATCATTTTCACAAACGAACATGCAATGTTTTGTTCCAACTTAGGCGATCTAGTCTATACCTGCATTCTGTGCGCGTCACATAGTAATTCTAAGATGATAACCGGAAAAAGACACATGTGTTTTCAAAAAACAACATATCATGCTTAGTAAAGGCCGATCTTTTGAGTCGGCGAAGGGTGCTCATTGCATGTACCTTCCCTCTCGTACCCAAGTTCCCGAGCCAAGGCAACTTTGGTGATGAACGGACACATTGGCCTTTAGGCACCAAGTCAGGGTTTTCCTAAATTTTCCAAAACAAAACATTTAAGTTGGCGACTCTGTATCTGGCAAAGCAGTCCATGTTTGGCACTTCTTTATAGAAATCAGTTTTCCAAAACCATTTGTCGGATTTGGACTCTGTGGTGATTTATCGGTCTCACATTGCAGTTTGTGAGATTAGATTCAGAACCGTGACATGAGTCCGAACTGTAGTAGCTAAGAACAAAATGATTCACTCCCTCACGTGCGGAGAGCGGAGTTCTCGGGTGGTCTACACCAAGTATTCTAAGAATTTACCAGACCCAACTCCAAATGTGCATTTTGAAGCATTGAGTCGGAGTCGATATGTTTTTAGGACGTCGAAGATTGCCTTCAAGTTGGCCAAGTGATCCTCAGGTTCCTTGGTCTTCTCGACCATGTCGTTGATGTATACTTCCACCGTTTTGCCAATTTGATGTCTGAACATCTTGGTCACCAACCTCTGGTACGTTGATCCTACATTTTTCAACCCGAAAGGCATCACTCTATAGCAATATAGCTTTTTTGGGGTGATAAATGCAGTCTTCTCTTCATTATGGGGGTACATTGCTATCTGATGGTACCCCCTATAAGCGTACAGGAAGTTCATCCTTCCATGTCCTAAAGTAGCATCCACTAATTGATCGATTTTGGGGAGTGGAAAACTATCTTTGGGACAAGCCTTATTTAGGCTGGTAAAGTCCACATAGACCCTCTACTTCCCATTCTTCTTTTTTACAACCATAGTGTTGGACAACCAGGTAGGGTAGTTTACCTCTCGGATGGCTCTGGCCTCTAACAGTTTGTCCACTTCCTCCTCTATTGCCTCCACATGGACCAACATCGATCTCATTACTCGCTAAATGACGGGCTTCGCCAATCTATCTACGTTCAGTCAGTGGCATGCAACCTCAGGGTCAATGCCAAGCATCTCGTATGGCATCCAGGCGAACACCTCAATGTTTGCTCGTAAGAAGGCTTCTAGCTCCCTTTCCTCCTCCTCGCCCAATCCTAAGTCGAAAAGGGAGAAACGCTCTTTATCTCCTTATTGGACTAAAATCTTTCTCAGGGCTTCCTCACTCTTCTTGGCTGGTTCTTTGCTGACGTCATCTAGGACCTCCATGTCCCCGTCCTCAATCTTTGTTGTGTCTACTTCTCGTACGTTATAGCTAGACTTCATTGCTGCCATGGAGCAATTCTTCACCTACACCTGATCTCCTCAATTCCCCGCTCTGTTGGGAATTGCAATAGTTGGTGCAATGTTGAGGGAACAACCCTCATTGCATGCAACCACGGCCTTCCCAAGATAACGTTGTAAGGTAAGGGGGTGTCAATGATTGTAAACTCTATGCTCACCTTCTTGGTGAAGGCCGAGCTGCCTGTAACATCTGACATACATGATGCCACAAGAGTTGCCTTTGTCAACCAGAATGCACCTTACTTGGCATTCTCTAATCTTTAAGGATATCACCAGAGCATCGTTGTGTGGATGTTGCACCATGTCTAGATCGGCTTCAGTGAAGGACACCACTGGTCGCTGGTACTCGTCTGCCCTACGCCTTTTTTGTTGGACCTGATACACATGCTGTAAGCTACGCCTTTTTTGTTGGACCTGATACACATGCTGTAAGTGTCTCACCCTCTGAGTCTCCTCACGTACCTTATTCTCATTGACCTTTGAGGGAATTACATTGATCACTCGAGGTCCATCTACAGGCGGTTGTGGTGTTGGTGGAGGTGGTGCTGTCGGTGCCTGGGGCAGCCTTGCTTGTTCTTCCCTTGTTCTGACCTCATCTACCAGGTCCCTTAAGTTACCTTGTCTCACAAGGTCTTCTAAATGTGTCTTTAGAACTCTGCACCCCTGAGTTAGGTGCCCATCCTCATTGTGGTAGGCACAATGCTTCCCCAGGCTTTTTTCCATAAATTCGCCAGGGATTTTTTCTGGTGCTCTATAGTAAGGCTAGTTTCTGATTCTCTCCAGGACTTTGTAAACCAGGATCTGGAACACTATGGTGACTGCCTGCGTAGCCCTTAGTCATGTTTCTTGTCTATTAAAATTTGTATTACCTCGGCCTCGCTTCGGTGAGCTGTTCCTCTTCTTTTGCTTTGACACCTTTGTCCCTAGCGTGTCTTCCTCTGCTTTCGCATATTTCTCGATCTTGGCCATAAGTTCCTCCATACTTTTTGGCAATGTCTTTGCTAATGACTTTCAAAGCAAACAGTCATCGTTCGGGCCGTTCTTAAAAGATACGACCGCTACCTCTTGGTTGCACCCTGGTATTCGGTTAAACACCTCATAATACCTCTTGGCATAAGCCCTGAGGCTTTCATCCTTGCCAATTCTTAAAGCCATCAGGGAGTCTACCCTCAACGGCCATAGTTTTTTGTAACTAACCTAGCCACAAACATCTCGGCTAGGCCTTCCTAACTTTTCACTGTTCCTTTCAGCAACTTGTGAAACCAGTCTGATGCGATTTCCCTGAAGGATAAGGGGAACACCTTGCAGAGCAACGGCTCATTCTCGGTATACAGTGCCATTGAGTTTAAATACAAGTCGACGTGAAAATTAAGATCAGACTTACCATCGTATATCTGGAACCTCAGCATGTGGAACCTTTTCGGGGCCTCAAACTTGTCCAATTCCATCGAGAACGGTGTTCTCGGCTTGACCAGAGACGTTACCTCTGCACTCTGCTCTCGCATATTTCTCGATCTTGGCCATAAGTTCCTCCATACTTTTTGGCAATGTCTTTGCTAATGACTTTCAAAGCAAACAGTCATCGTTCGGGCCGTTCTTAAAAGATACGACCGCTACCTCTTGGTTGCACCCTGGTATTCGGTTAAACACCTCATAATACCTCTTGGCATAAGCCCTGAGGCTTTCATCCTTGCCAATTCTTAAAGCCATCAGGGAGTCTACCCTCAACGGCCATAGTTTTTTGTAACTAACCTAGCCACAAACATCTCGGCTAGGCCTTCCTAACTTTTCACTGTTCCTTTCAGCAACTTGTGAAACCAGTCTGATGCGATTTCCCTAAAGGATAAGGGGAACACCTTGCAGAGCAACGGCTCATTCTCGGTATACAGTGCCATTGAGTTTAAATACAAGCCGACGTGAAAATTAAGATCAGACTTACCATCGTATATCTAGAACCTCAGCATGTGGAACCTTTTCGGGGCCTCAAACTTGTCCAATTCCATCGAGAACGGTGTTTTCGGCTTGACCAGAGACGTTACCTCTGCATCTTGTCACTTCCTCTAGAGGTAATCCCTCAAATCCTCCTTAGTCCGTCCACGAGCTCAGCTGTCAACGAATTTCAGCCTTTTTGGTGCGCTGCTTCCGGTGTCGTTATGAGTCCTCTTGGACCTCCCTCCATTCGTCATGTCAAAGCAAAGCTCATTTCCTTGAACATGCCGATGTTCTTTGGCATAGGTTTCTTTGGCACAATGTGTCCTCTGAGACTCTCCTCTCATCAATTCTCCTCGCTCGACCTCCCGCGAAGGCCGATGAGAATACTCTCTCACTCTGTCATGTTGGGGGACTACGGGGATTGCTTTCTGCCCCCGTTTTTGGGCATCGTTCTTGGCCGTTGGAATCGGCGTGTCCTCCAATGGGAACAGTGGTTGCATGACGTTGTTCTGCATTATGAAATTGACAACCGATTACAGATCAGCCAATTTGTTTGAAATGCCCTTCATCTCACCGTCCCTCCTCAGGCATCTATCTTTCCATACCTGGAGGTCACTTTCATTGTAATACCGGCCCTAACATGCTTTCTTCGGTACGTCTCCCTCTTGGCCGACGTTTTTTTCTTTGGGATTCTAATCCCGAGGTTCTTCGTCACAGTTGTCCTCCTCCACATTAGGTTCGGCATTTTTACCATTCCCACTAAGGATGTCGCCCCCATCATTTCTTTCTGCCCGTCGTTGGCCATCTATTCTTCTTATGATTCCCACAGACGGCGCCACATTGTACGTGTTGTTTTCTGACCACACTGCCAAACAGGTACTCAACTGGAGAACACCGGCAAAATAGATTGTGCCCAAACAACCTGTCATAGAAAGATAAGACTCTGGCGATGGTTCATCCACTCAGGGGCCCTCCGACGATCAAGTCAATACTCAATTATCTCTCAATGATGGCAAACAATGCATAACTCACTAGCCAGAATACAAAAAGCGTACCTTCGACCCACGAGGGTGTAGACACCCCATTTTTGACCGTCCTCAAGACTTGGACGTCACCATTTGAACACTCGGTGATCATCCACGTTTGCGTTCGTCTTGAGTTCCCGGAGGTCTCGGCCACGCGCCTTGCCTCAGGATCTCTCGACTCGACTGTTTTGTGTTTGGTTTTGCACCAAACACTTGTGTTTTGCCTTGGAGGGGTAGGGAATGGCTTGTGGGCCATCCCCACACATCACCGGCCATGGCTTGAGGCCACCGGCCAGTTTTTTGTTGCCATCGGCCAGATGTTTGGCCGGTCGGCACTCTAGATGGTCGGTCGGCCATTTATTTTGTCAAAATAGCATTTTTGGCTGGCCGATCACTGTGCATCTACTTTTGCAGATATTTTTATGCCAGTTGTGCTAGCTGGCATACACCTTTTCCCCCCTCCATACACATGTATGGAGGGATTTCACTCTTGCCAAGCTTATTTTGTAAGTTTTGCAAGAGTGATCTTCTATAAAGATGAGGCTTCTCCTCCCTCCTCTAGGGTTAACAAAAAATCTCAGGGGAGCTCTGGTTCTAGGGTTAGCATAGTATATCTATTTTATCTCTATTTCTCCCTCTCTTTCGCTCTAAGTGTGTGTTTGTCCTTAGTTTTGCACTAGAACACCTACCACTACACCTTACCTTGGTTGCTGAGGCATTGGGGGGTTGTCTTTGAATTTTTTTAGCTGGTGTGGAGCTAAGAAAGCTGCTAGAGTGATCCTTGTGAAAAAGGTCTTCAAGGGTAATATTCTTGCCCTTTTTACCCCATCTTTGCATAGTCTTTTTTCCTACCTTCCTTGCTGTTTTAAGCTTAGTGTATAACATATAAAAGTCTTGTTTTTACCTGCTTAAAATAGTTGTTTAAGATTGCTTTTAGCTTTGGGGTTGTTTGACCCCTCTTAGGCCTTGTTAGGCCCTATTTTTGTGCTATTTTGGTGAGCTCTGGGACCACCTTGTTTGGGCCTCCTCACCACTGAAATCCCAAGATTTCAGTGGTGGGGATGGTGGTTTAAGGTCCCAAGAAAGAGAGGGAAACCCCCTCTCCTTGTTGTCTTCAACATGTGCCATTTAAGCCTCATGTGTGAGCAACATTTTTGAGACCATGTTGGCCATGTTTTAGTAGGTATTTGGTAGTATTTTACCATGTTTTACCTCTGTTTTTAGTTAGTTTAGACACACCATGCTTGCATTGCATACTTGTCTTGTAATGCCATGTTTTAGCCTTAACAAGCTTTGTGCTTTGAGCCTTGCTCTAGCATGATTTAGGCCTAGCTTTGTGAAGCTTTTATACGTGTGTTAGCATGCTAAAGGTCTATTTTTGGTCATTTCAGTCATCTATGCTTTGCATTGTATAGCTACCATGTAGTTTCCCTTGTATGCCTTGAGCATTGACCCCTCTAGCATGCCATCCTTGCTTTGTTTCAGTGGTTTGAAACCACTTGTCATGCCATTTTAGTCCATTTAGCATGCTTGTATGCTTGCATTTGGTGTTCCTTCAAAGCCTTAAAGAGTTCATGTTTAATGCTCCATGAATGTGCCATTGCGTATGCCATCATGTGTAGGCCTGTAGGATGCCACGTCGTTGTGTTTTTGGCTTTGTTTTAGCATGCTAAAACTCTGATTTTGGTCATTCAATTCATGCCATGTTTGGTTTTGTTAAGGGTAGTTCAATACCTGTTTGGTGAGCATTAGACCTCGGACTTTGCTTGCATGCTTTCATTGCCTTGTTTAGATTGATTAGGCATCATTTTATAACATGATTTCAGAGTTTATAATGCATGCCATATGCCCATGATGTTCTTCTTTTAAGTGTGCTTAAAAGTGGTCTCTATATGCCCAAGTGTTGGACCTTGTATGCATGCATGTTTGTATGTGTTTTGGCCCTCATTTCTATGGCTTTTGGCCACTGTTTTGGGCCTAGTTGAGAGCTGCCCAAATTAGTCTAAGTCCACACCCACTCTTTACATGTTGTTACATGTCTTACACTTTGCATGCTTTGATTGCATCATGTCTTGCATGCCCATTAGCCTTGTATGTTGTTGCATACTTGGCCCATCACATGCTTGTTTGTGTGCTTCAACATCCGTATTACATCTTGTATGTTTGTTGGCTAGCATTGATGCTTCATGCCTTGTGTGTTTGTTTGCATTGTCATGTTGCATACTAGCTCACATGCCTAGGTCGCATGGCATTGGCATGCATGCTTTGCCTCTTGAATTGAGTATGATAGAGGTTGAGATCATTGTTTCTTTGTGTGCATTTCATCCCACATTGAAAATGCATACTTGGTTCTTGGGCCATCACGCATTGAAATGCGCAATTGGTGGTCCGGGAATCGAGTACCATGCCCTTTTGAGTCATAAATATGATAAGGAGTGTGGTTGGCGCAAAAAATTGCTTGAAATGCATTGCCATGCCTTGTTTTGCCCTCTGCTGCTGTCAAAACAGATTCTTCAGGAAGCTTTGGCCAGTCGACTACACCAAGTGTCGATCGACCATTTATGGATGGCCGATGACCACCCTGCCATGCCCGGTGACCATTCCCCTTGCCCGGTGGTGTTCCATAATGTCCAGAGAGCGTTCCTTGTAAATTGTGCCATTTTCAGAGGAGTAGAGCACGGAAAACAGAGGCAACTTGTTCATGGTGGCGGATTTCCGAGCGAAACCGAGCGTGCATGCATTGGACCCTCTTCCCGAGGCTGATTTTTACTGCTTAATTAGCTTAGTTAATTTTCTTAACTAGTTAATTGTCTGTAATATTTAATTAGCTTGTAGGTTAATTAAATAGTATTATTCTTTTGGTCCCTCTGAGCGAGGGCGAATTTGTAATAAGTGTGGGTGCGTGTGTGCATGTCTTCCGACCCCCACTTTTTTCTCCCTTTTACTTACCTGCTTTGATGGTTAGTGTTAGGGCACGTTTAATGTAGCATACCTTATGCTGTGCATGCGTGCATCATTCATCAGCCTTGCATGCACCAGGCTTGGCGCATCATGCTAACTGCATAGTATTTCGAATTCCAAACTTGAATACGTGCATCAAAATTGTTGTATTTCACATGTCATCCTTAGATTAGCCGAGCCTATTCTAATGACATTTTGTATGCAATGCATTAGCCATTTTTAAACTAGGATCATGCATGATTACTGACTAGTTCATTGTTTTGGCACGGAGTACGATGTAAGTATTTATGCTTTAGCATCTCGCATGAATGTGAATGTTAACATGACAGCATGCCTACGATGCGGCTATATGCTATATTACTGTCTAAATGCCTGTGGGTGAAGGTTGGATTGTTTGAGTTGGAACAACTCATTGAAATCCGTGTTTTAGCCTACTCGTGAGTAGCAAATTTCAAATCATTTTCAAACAAACGGATATGCGATGCTTTGTTCCAAATTAGGCGATCTAGTCTATACTTGTTTTGCTGCGCGCATCACATAGTAATTCTAGGCTAATTAACCGAAATAAGATCGCATGTGTTTTCAAAACTAGATATCATGGTTAGTAGAGGCCGATCTTCGGATCGGGCGAGAGGGGGTGCTCATAGTTGACCTTCCCCAATCGTACCCAAGTTCCCGAGCCGAGGCAACTTTGGTGATGACAGACACGTGGCCTTAGGCAAACGAGTTAGGGTTTCCTAAATTCCCCCAAATAAAATATTTAGGTGGCGACTCTGTATCTGGCAAAGCAGTCCATGTTTGACACTTCTTTACAAAAATCTGTTTTCCAAAACGATTCGCCGGATTTGGACTCTTTGGTGATTTATCAATCTCACATTGCACATTGTGAGATCAGATTAAGAACTGACATCAAATCGAGTCCGAACTGTAGCATAGGGCCCAAGGTCGCGTGTACAGTTTCTGGCGACTCTGCTAGGGAGTTTAGAGAACTTGACTCGAACGCATGATATCTTGTTTTGACTACACTTATGTGCTTCTTTGCATTACATGTGCATTGGTGCGCCTAGGACACCGTGTTTGCCATCTGCTATTCCTGAACGGTTTGCTGGAGGCTTTCTTTGTCAAAGCAGGCCATAAAGCTAACCGGTTATGGGCTCTGCCAATATGGGAGCACAAACCCCGGTTTTACCGGGGCACCCTTTTTGACCATTCGACCTAGTGCATATTTGGAATCCGTAGTGACCATCCCAAACTATGACAGGTTGCTTACCTGATTTTAGGTTGTTTGAAACCGCTGCGTGCGTAGTGAAACCCTAGCTCCTGACAAAATAGGACAGGGAAACCATACCCTAACATAGGGGTGTTTTGGTTCTCATTTACTTGGTATGTGCTTTTAGAGTGTATCTCTATAGGAACGCACATATCAGTTCGCAAGTTTAAGTACCAGGCCTGAGGGCATCAGTATCAGTATTTGGGGGAATTAGTTATATCTGCAGGTATCAGACTCAGTTTTGGGGCAGTGATTTTGGGGAACAGTGATCAGTAGTAGAGTACAGTTTTTCAGCTATGCCTGTGTCTGTTCCGTTTGGGCTGAAATGCCGCTTGTTTTCCCTTTTAGTTCAGAGATTTGGTGTTCTCCTTTGCTGAGGCAAGGCAGACGTCTGATCCGTCAATTGCCGGTTGCATCATCTCAGTTCAGTTCAGCAGACTTATGATGACCCAAAGTTCAGAGGAAATCGTGGTTATGGCAGCCGCATTAGACCAAGGGATCATCTTGTAGGATGAGACAAATGTTGATGTACCACATCCGCCCAGGTCGCCTGCCGCGCGCCCAATCTGGGAGCCCCAGTTGTTTCAAGCTCGTGAGCCCACCACGTTCGAGTTAATGGGAATGATTGGTGACCTCCAGAGGTCTGTGACTGATCTTGCCTACGAAATGTTGGCTTTGCCACCAGCCCCATCGTATGCCGAGAATTTTGTACCACAGGAGCCCCCGCTACTGGGGCGAATTGTGATCGAGCTCAGCCAGCCTGATGTTGTCCCAAGCTATGGCAATGACATGTCAACAACAATCGGGTTCCGCTCTGATATAGCAACCCAAACCCTCGATTAGGCTGAGGCTAGAGACAAGAACAATGTGGGAACAGATGCTGATCTCGTTGAACAACTGCTATGGGCAGTCGAGGCTTTGAAAGCCAGGGAAATGAATAAGCGGCAAGTATTCGCAGTCATGACTAAAGCTGTGGATGATGTTTTCCCCACTCCAGCCGAGGATAGTTTAAGCCAGGCGGAAAACCGTCATTCCAGAGCAGTCCCTTCTGCTTCCAACCCTGCACCAGGAAAAGATCAGAAAGCCAAGGCTGTCATGACCCGAACCCGCCCCGATGGGTTAAGGACATAACCGGCCAGCAATCTTGAGATTACCTACGGCCTCATATTCTGCAGACATAACTTGTCAGAGTAAAGGGGCCAAACGGAAGCAAAAATTTAAGACTTTCTCCATAGAGCCGTGCTTATATGCACATCAAACAGACCATGTTCAGTTACGTTAATAACCCACAGCTCAAAAGTACAGTTTCACAAAATTCATTACGGACAGGATCATCCAAAACAAGTCAACCTATGACAGACTATTTACATATTTACATAAAGTCCCTGCCGGCAAGACAAAATATAATTACATAGCAAAAGGCAAGGGTAGGTCTCAACAGTGAGACGCAAGGCTGACTTCCTCAAAACTCGGATTTTTCCTAGCAGACTTCATTGGGGCTGGGTTTGGACTTCCCTTGGCTCACCTACAAACACATGAATGAGCGTGAGCGATAGCCCAGTGAATAATATCAAACATGACAGTTACATAACAACATGTAGAACAACATGCTCCAAACGGCCTTGGGCCTAATTCATACTCCTATTTAACGAATATATAATTATACAAAATTCAAATCAAGTAACTGTAGTTCTAAACATTCTGGCCTTTGGCCTACTCGGGTTTCCGTTCATGGCAAAACGGCCTTCGGCCCATTCACTTATGTCGAAATGGCCTCCGGCCCATTCATTTCTGTCCAAATGGCCTTCGGCCCGTTCATTCATGTCAAAACGGCCTTTGGCCCACTCTTTCATGTCGAAACGGCCTTCGGCCCACTTATTCATTCATATCAAAACGACCTTTGGTCCATTCATTTATTCCTGTCAGACTTTTGCCCACAATCCCAATTAACAACTCATAAAGTTTATAAGGGAATAACAATTGGACATTGAAAAGCTTTCAAATATTGATATTACTCACAGTGATCGGCTTGTTGATTTGCCCTGGAGCTTGACCCTACACGTTTCATGAACACAAAAGGGTCGTTAACAGTTTAATCCGTTTTTTTAATTCACATATTCCTCTTTAGGCTTTATTATTATCTCATTAACTCATTTACAATGCTTAACACACGCCTAAGAGTGATTACAAGTGAAAGAGAACGGAAAACGAAACACAGAACGCATGAACAAAATTCCAGAAATTAGGTTCCCCGCTCGAGCGTGTACTTACCCGCTTGAGCGGACCCTTAAGGCCTGCAAAAGTACTGGTTGTATGAAAAATGCGCTCGAGCGTGTAATAGAGCGCTCGAGCTGAAGGCCTGTCTACAAAACTCCACGCTCGAGCGTGAGGTTTCCCGCTCGAGCGGACATCCAACTCTGCAAAAGTGCTGGGAGCACGATTTTCCCGCTCGAGCGGCCATTACCCCGCTCGAGCGGACATCAAAATTCTGGGTTTCCCAGATTGTGTTCTTGAGCTCCAAATCGGTTTTCCAGCTACATTACTTGCATGCAATGGCCCAAATTACACATTTACACATGCTAACATGCTACTAATACAGAATTACAACATCAGGAAGCTCAATTTCATGATTTATCTACATGCATGTCCCATAATATCTCAAACCCATCATCAACATGCTCAAATTCAAACATTCAAGACTTATACTCCCATGATTTGTACATGCATGTGGGAGATGCTCATCATTCTCAATTTAGATGGTACAAATGGCGATTACAACATGAGTTCCAACCGAAACTCTATATGAATCATGTGTTTCAAGCTCAAACATGCATCTCAAAGTAATTTCTTACATGCATGAGTTCCAAGACTTCAAACTCAACAAAAATCAACTCATTACATGCTCTTTAACATTCTTTCACCTTTGAACTTACAAATTACAACCAAGAGTCCATGAATTCACTTACCTAAGAGCTTCAACCCTCAAGTTCTAGCCAAATCTTGAGCTAGATCTTCAAATTCCCAAGTCTTGAGCCCAAAGTACACAAGTCTCTCCCTTTCTCTCTCTACAACCGGCCCTCTCTTCTCTTCTTTGAGTTTAATATCAGTCAAAATGAGGCTAGGGAGGGAGAGATTGAGTGTTTAAAGCTTGACAACAAAATCCACTAAAGCCAAGATTATAATAATAAAGTAGTTGGGCTCTAATTCATCAATTTAATCGGTTTAATCTAACCCGAATCAATTTTTCAATTAAATTTCATCGTAGGCTCTAAAAATTATGCCAATCACAACGGCGTAATCAATTTCGGGTTCTGTGGCCGATAAGGCCTCCAATTTAATTCCCGAAGCGGTAAAATCAAACAGATATTCCTACGGTGAACAGATAGAAATTCAAAACCACATATTTTCACATAATGGCATACAAAACCATGCTAAACACATAACCATAAACAACTTAAGGACCAATTAACATAATACAGAACAGGGATGTCACAAGGGCAGTGCCTGCCGACCCTTTCGCTAGTACGTCTAGCAAGAACCCTCAGACTTCGAAGTATCTGCCTCGAGGACGCAGAGTCTTTCATGCCCTCTACATGCCTTTGTCTAGGGCATTTCAAATTCTGGCTAAAAAGGAGGCACCTTAAACCCTTCAAACCTCGACCTCTTTCGAAGAATCTCCCCCTCACACATGATGCTGCCTTGTACTGCGCATACCATCAGCAAACCGGTCACAGCACCGACGGTTGTTTCTGCCTTTGCCACGAAGTACAAGATTTGATCAACAATGAGGTCATCCTCCCACCCACCTCAGCAAAGTCTGTTACCACTGAGTTGTTGGACTTCAAGGATACTGCAAGTATGTGATCAGGGGTTGGACCACCTGCGGGCGGCGCTCGGTGTATTTCAGATATGGCGTTTGGCACGCACTGTATGGAGCATTTGCGAATGCGGTTTTGTAATTTATGGCTTAGGTGTTGAGTCAGTTCTCTGTTTTGTTTTGGGTCTGTCTCATTGTCTTGAGTTAGTCTTTTTGCTTAAGGGTCTGTCTTGTTGTGTCGAGTCAGTCCCACTGTATAAAAATCGAGTGATTCTAGGGTTGTTGCCTCGAATATCATTATTTTGTTTTGTAACTATCCTTTTTCTTTCTTTTGAGTCTGTCTCTTCTGTGGAGCCAGTTGTAACCAGGAAATCTAAATGAAATGGCTGCGGCTATCAGGTTTTCGTGCTTATTGCTACTTTCAGCTAGTTGTGCCAGAGCATTTGAATGAAACGACAGAGTATTTCACTTACTCTTCTGTACCTCGAATTCATTACATTGACCTAAGCTTTTCAAACCTTTTTTAACACTGTGGTGATGTTTGTTAACGTAAGTACTGAGAAGGACCCTGGCTTGATCTAGATTGGTTCTGCACTATCTTCAGGGCGAGCGATTTGTCGCTTTCTTAAAAAATATTTCAAAAACAAAATATTTTGCGCAGTCTTGCGAAGACCTGTGTGGAATCACTCTTGAGATTGTGCAGCTTAGGATCTCTCTCAGCCTCAAGACTTGAGCCCTTGCTTTCAAACCTTGGACCTTGGGTTCAGACTATTCAAACGATCAGCCGCAATGCAAGGCTTGTCTGGCCGAATTTGAAGCAACCCTCGAACAAGAGGCACCAAAGTCAGATCAAGAAGATCAGACCTCATCAGAAGAAGCTTGCAAAGCTAAATCAGAAGCGCCCCTCGAACTAGTGGCAAAAATGTCTGATATGCTCGAAGAGCCGAAGACGGATCCTTCTGCAAGTCAATACAATAGCCACCCTCTTGGATACGGATGGCTTCGAGATCCTAAAACCATTTGGCATGGACCTGTTACACTTTTACCCTTGAGAGGCTCGCTAGGCCGAAAGCCCAGAAGGGCGACCCAAGCAAAAGTTAAAGCAAGAGAAAAATACAAAAAAGAAGAAAAAGAAAATTGCAAAAAGAAAAGAAGAAAAAAAGAAGAAAATGAAAAGAAAAGATGAAAAAGAAAAGAAAAGAACAAAAAGAATTAAAGAAAAGAAAAACACAGCTCGCAAGGTTGAAAACCTAGAAGGGAGGCCTTGGCAAAAGTTAAAGTGCAAAAGGAGAGGTTAATACCCGAGTGTGCCTTACCGGAACTACGTAAGGCTTGATTCCCATGTCTGGGATACGTAGGCAACCTCATCCTAAGTCCAGCCACAAGCACTTCCAAATCAAGTGTGTCCATGCAATGGTTTTGATCATCCTTGCCTTTTCTGAATCCGATAGTTCGGTTGTGACACGACCGGAACTACATAAGGCTTGATTCCCATGTTTGGGATACGTAGGCAAATTCATCCTGAAGTCTAGCCCCATGCACTTTCAAAGTGACTGTGTCCATATATTGGTTTTGACCATCTTTGTCTTCTATTCATCCGAGAGTTCGGTTGCGATCATCACTAACAAGGACCGTTTATAGTATGCTATGGCGTTATCCAGACAAGGGGCAACTTTCCGTTGCCATGAGTCGCCATCCATACCAGGGGCAACTTTCTGTTGCCGTACTGTGCCCTTTTGAACAAGGGGCAATTTTCCATTGCCTCCGATCCGAGGTTGTACATCTCGAGAGTAAGTTTCTTGCTCGTTGAGCACTGGCTATTTGCCAAAATGATTTTTGAGAATGTTCTTTATTGAGGTCGACTATTTTAAAAGAAAAGAAAAGAACAAAAAGAATTAAAGAAAAGAAAAACACAGCTCGCAAGGTTGAAAACCTAGAAGGGCGGCCTTGGCAACAGTTAGAATGCAAAAGGAGAGGTTAATACCCGAGTGTGCCTTACCGGAACTACGTAAGGCTTGATTCCCATGTCTGGGATACGTAGGCAACCTCATCCTAAGTCCAGCCACAAGCACTTCCAAATCAAGTGTGTCCATGCAATGGTTTTGATCATCCTTGCCTTTTCTGAATCCGATAGTTCGGTTGTGACACGACCGGAACTACATAAGGCTTGATTCCCATGTTTGGGATACGTAGGCAAATTCATCCTGAAGTCCAGCCCCATGCACATTCAAAGTGACTGTGTCCATATATTGGTTTTGACCATCTTTGTCTTCTCTTCATCCGAGAGTTCGGTTGCGATCATCACTAACAAGGACCGTTTATAGTATGCTACAGCGTTATCCAGACAAGGGGCAACTTTCCGTTGCCATGAGTCGCCATCCATACCAGGGGCAACTTTCCGTTGCCGTGCTGTGCCCTTTTGAACAAGGGGCAATTTTCCATTGCCTCCGATCCGAGGTTGTACATCTCGAGAGTAAGTTTCATGCTCGTTGAGCACTGGCTGTTTGCCAAAATGATTTTTGAGAATGTTTTTTTATTGAGGTTGACTATTTTCTGAAAAATTATTTCATTTCTCTAAAACAGGACCATTTTCTTGGACCCAAAAAAGGAAAATTTTCAGTGCTCATAGCCTAACTTGCATGATTTCAAATAAAAAATTGAACAAGCATGTTAATCTAACTCTCATCTTGGTCAAGATTGTTTTAGTAGAAAGCTAAAAACAAAAATGGTCAAAATAATGCACTAGGGGCACAGTTGAGTTAGGCTTCCTGCTTTTCCCCCATTTTCAACATACTTGCCAAGAAGGGCACTCTACATGTCAGAAGGGCACAACTGAAACTGTCAATAAAGGGCTGAAAGCTCTCTCAACCTCCGAGCAACGAGGTATCCAGCCAAGTGCAAAGCACGAAACTGAATGGATCAAGATACTCCACTCCTTATCAAGAACATCGACTACACGTCACTGAAGGAAATAGCTGCGAGCTATCAGTGTTGGGCATGAACCCACGACCTCTTGTTTATTCACCGATCATATTTGGGGAGGAATGAAAAATGAGAGAGTGAAGAATAGAGAGGTGTGAGTCAAGAGAAAAGTGAGCAAAAAGGGGTTTTGAGGGAAAAAATCAAGCCTGATGGCCGAGTGATGTGAGAATCACAAATAAGAAAGGGTGGGAATAATACCCGAAGAAACTGGCTCCTCGCAAACTAAGAGGTTTCTTGTCTTTTATAACACGTCTGTGTGTCGTGTCTTTTGTTTTGACTGCCTCGATTCTTGTCTTGAGTCGTCTCGAGTGTTACTTGATTTGTTTAGGTTGAGTGCCTTTTAGTTTTCTCTGTTAAGTCATTTTCGATGTGTTCAGTCGTAGGCTCAATACCCGGTTGAAAACCCTTTCCTCAAATCGCTTTGTGCTCAGGGTGTTGTGCCACTCTCCACATTTGTGCAAAGTAAGATTGGTTCTTTCAACGACTGCAGGGCCCACCCCGAGAAGTGTGAACAGAAAAAACCTGGACCTATCTGAAGCTTTTGGGTTCCGGATTGCGAAACAAGAAATTTTGGAGCATCTGAGTGTGTTTCAACTTCTGCAGAGTTCAGAATGAACCGCGTATTCAGAATGAGCAATATGCTGCTGTGGGCTATGAGTTCAGAATGGGCTGTATGTTCAGAATAAGCGGTGTGTTGTATGAGCTATGTGGATCCGTTGTGTGCAGAATAAACCAAGCGCTGTGTTATGGGCTGTATGTTCAAAATGAGCAGTGGGGTGAGCGAGTTGTTTTGTCATTAGCCGGTTCACTACCTGGTTATTACAATACAAGTGTTTGATTTTCAGACAAAAGATCAATCTCATTTACATTGTTGTGTAATATGATGCGATGCAATGCGATACGATGTAGGAAATACACAAATGTAACACTTTTTCAAACAAAAAGCTTGTTTCATTTCATCATCTTTTCAAGTACAAAGTTTCGAAGAAAAAAGAACCTTCCTGCGGCAATACAAGGTACTCAAGCTACCAGCAAAAAAGAAAAAAGTAAAACAAAAAAAGAAAAGCAGCAAAAATCTGGATCAGCATCGGCCATCTCAGGCCTATGGGTCTGTCCTCGTCCTCTTCCTAGACGAAGGTCCAGGAGCATCATCATCAACACCATCGTCTGAGCCCAAGTCATCTCTGGTCTCCTCCTCGAACGACTCTGCCTCCGTCTCTGCCTCGACCTCTGACTCATCATCATCTGGGATCGGTGCCCGAGAGCTACTCCCGATGTAGGTGCGCCCTACTTTGGTGCGGGGGAATACTGTGCCACCTCGCCCTCCTCTTCAAGCGGGAACAGAAGGTCCAGCTGGAACACCTCCTGCGACCGACATCTGGAATGGTGGATGAAAAGCACAAATGGCAGACGCATTAGTATGCTATGTAAAACAGAGTATGAATGTTGTGAGTAGTGTATCAATATAGAATGCAGTGTGTGAATACAGTGTATGAATACTGTGAGCAGCGTATCAGTACAGAATGCAGTGACTGAGTGCAGTGTATGAATGTCGTGAGTAATGCTGTGAACAGTCTGTGAGCTACAGTGTACTAGATGCCGTGAGGGCCGTGTATCGAGTATTGTGTTGACAGTGCAATGCATCAGATTATGTGAAACAGTTTATGTATGGTTTGAGACTGTGGTTAGAAGAACATACTGGAATACTGTAAATGGCTAGCAGGTCGAAGCTCCGCTGTAGCATCCCCATCATGGAGGCGTTCAACTCTAGGGACTGACGAGTGTACTCGAAAGAAGCTTGCAAAAGTGTTAGAAGTATCAGTATTCTACGAAATATCAAGAAAAACGAAACGAAATGACAATGCAATATGCAAAATGCAATAGTACATACTGGGGGCAAGTCGTAGAACCTGACTAACTCGTGATCAGCCGGAGGGGGAGCGAAGGGGATTTGATAGGTCTCCCCACTCTACCCTCGGCATGTCATCATCGTGGGCAGTGCTGGCCAACTAGCCCCCCGTCCTCTCCGAGCCCCACTCCTGTCGCGGACCCGAGCCACTCTCGCCGCTCTTGCTCCCGCTCCTACCCTAGCCGCCGACGCCGCTAGCCTCTCTCTCTCAGCTCGACAACCACTGCTCAAAGCCTGCATGATGTAGGTCTGGACATACTCTGTGTAGTCACCCTCGCCCCTAAAGCCCTCAGTATCCCAGCCGATCGTGTAATCGGCCATCTCCTCAAGGGTGTACCTCTCGGTGTCCCTTATGTGGGTAGGAGGCTGACCCGGAACTATCTGCTCTGGTAAACCCAGGGTCTGGCGCAGGAAGCGCTCACCTAGGTACCAAGCCCGACAGACCGGGCCCTCCAACAAGACCCTGAACTGGGCGATCTCTTCAACGCTGGCAAACGGCTTCCGAACCGCAGCTGGCAATAAAGCCCAAGGCTGCCAGGCGATCTGAAAATCATATGCAGTCAGTTATCTACTGTTATTGAAAATACAGTGCAAAGCGAAGCTTAAAATAAACTCTAAAGTTGAACATACCTCTGCGGGGATTATGGTGTCGAAGTAGCAGCGGAAGAATATGAATGTCTCCTGGGGTCTCCGTACACACCTCACGTCGAAGCGTCGGGAGAATGGAACGCTGAAAGGAGTCTCTACGTCAGGCACTGGCGCAAGCCTCGGGAAGTAGGCATAGACCCACAACTGCAGGGCAAATATTAGTACGCTTATCAGATAAAGCAGAATGCACAATAAAGCAAAAATGGTAGAACCGTGTGTTGTGCAATAGATTGTGCTGAATGTACAGTGTGTGCAGTATACAGTCAGTGTAAAGCAGATTATATGTGTACTGTGTGTGTAGTATACGGCTAGCGTGAGGCAGACCGCAGTGTGTGCAGTGTGCAAAATACAGGTAATGTAGAGCAGAAATGTAAAAAAGAGGAAGAAGATATACCTCCCAAGCTCGCCAGTAGCCTCCGAGCAACTGCCCGCTACATCGAGAGGATGAGCTCATGTACCCATAGAGTGTGGCCAAGGCTGCCTCACCCCAGTCATAACGCAGGATCTTGGTCACGTCCACCAGAGCGCTCAACAAACAGAGGGGCACAGTGTTCGCCCGGTCGGCAAAGATGGTCGTCCTCAGTAAGAACATAAGGAAGCCGCGCGCGTACTGCTCCACCTCCACCCGAGTCATCGGCGCCTCCTCAGCTAAGGCTGGCTGAATCCTGAAGTGGTCCTCGAACCATGAGTATCTGACGAAGCCTGGACGAGCAAGAGGTGGTAGGTCGCCAAGCAAGTACATCTGACCGGCCTCCCACTCATCCATGTCTGTGTCAAAGGGGATCGGATCACCCCCTACCCCGATGTCGGTGAGCATCGAGAAGTCATAGGGAGTCATCGTCATGTCTCCCGTGGCAGAGAAGTGGAAGCAGTCGGTGGTGTCCCACCACCTCTCCACCAGAGTGGCAAGGAGAAGCCTGCTTGTGGTAAGTCTGGAAAGTCCCCTGCAGAAGGCGTCGAAGCCGGCCTGATCAACGATATGGCGGACCACGTCCGGTAGCTCCATGTACCACCCCCAGGCCATGACGTTCCCATACCCACGGAAGGCATGGGAATCCCCTTGTGGTCAAAACAAACAGTTGCAAAGTAGTGTTACAAATACAGTGTTGAATGCACTCCGGATCAGTGAAAATACAGCATGTGTGCACGTGTTCAAATTCAAAAAGATATCGGGTACGGGTGTGCTCACAGTGAACTCCAGCATGTGATGCAACAGTTTGTTCGGATCATTTCAGTGAAAATACAGCGTGTGTACGCATGTTCAGATTCAAACAGATATTGGGTGCAGGTGTGCTCGCAGTGAACTACAGCATGAATATGTTAGTGTGTTTGACTGATTCAGTGACAATGCAGCGTGTGTGCATGTGTTCAGATTCAAACGAATACTGAGTGCGGGTATCCTCGTAGTAAACTACAACATGTGGTGTATCGGTGTATCCGGGCTAAGTAATTAAAGAACAAGATTGACTATTACAGTTGTGTTCTACATTGCAGAAAATGAAACGGGGAAGAGTATACCTCGGAAGCGCCGTAAGACAGATGTGACTCTGGCTCACGCAGAAGAAGCTCTGGCGATATGCCGACAATGGTGTGAAAATGGCTGGGAATGTGGAAACCGAGTGAGAATACGAAAGGTCAACCAAAAAGGCAACCCCGAGAGGGCAAAAAATGGCCGAAAAAGCTGGAATGTAGAAAAGGTACAGAGATCAAGATGAACTCGAGGGAAACAAGCCACGAGTGGCGGAAATCGAAAAAGAGACACCGAAACGAAGATTCGTTCAGTTCAAAACGTTCGAAACGCGAAGGTATTCACGAATCGGACGACGAAATGGGAGCTAAAACCGAGGAAAATGGGGAAATAAAGGAGGAAAAATAGTCTAGAGGGAAAGATGAGGAGATTTCGAGCAACAAGGAATGAAGAAAATAGGGTTTAAACCCCTATTTTATAAGACCCATGGCTGAAAGACCAAACTGCCCTGATTCAGGCATGTTTGGCCGATCAGCCACACTGTTGCCCGGTCGGCCAAATGGTTGTCGATGGAAGTTTTTGATGGCTGATGGACAGCCGATGATCTCCTCTAGTGGCCGGTGAGCCTCCTACACCCTTGTTTGGGCCAGATGTGTGGTTTGGGGCCTTCATTGCTCAAGATAGTGCAAGAAAGTGCATTTCCAAAGCTCAACCGGTCTCCAATTTGACCTCAGACCGTGTCTTCTGTGCGTAGCACTTGAATACAGGTGTGGTGTGTCCTTTTTGTATCCTTTTGTCTCTTCCAAGATTCGAAAGTTGTCCTACATGCATTGTTTTACAACGCTTTGATGTGAGCACGCGTTAAGTTATACGCGCACGACTTGCATTATTATGTGCCCAGTTCTCGTCTGGCGAGAACTTAAATACGCCCGGTCTAGGAGACCTTAAATCCTCTAAAGGTGAAAAACCTTCGATGCTTGCATGACTGCATGTGTCGTAGCACACATCATCCCTCGCATCGTTATGCGTGTCTACACGCGTTGTAACGCGCACAATTTGCATCGTCATGCATTCTTCCCCAGCATTCGGTCTAGGAGACCTTAAATCCTTTGAAGGTGCAAGTCCTTTGGTGTTCGTCGTGCCCGAACAACTTTTGGTAAGTTGCATTGTCAAGCGACACGCGTTGTCGCGTATTCGAGTTCAGTTGCATTGTCATGCATCTCAAGCGACACGCGTTGTCGCGTATTCGAGTTCACATGCTTTGTCATGCATTTCAAGCGACTCGCATCGTCGCACATTCGAGTTCACATGCATTATCATGCATTTCAAGCGATGCGCGTCGTCGCACATTCGAGTTCACATGCATTATCATGCATTTCAAGCGCGCGTCGTCGCGCATTCGAGTTCACAAGCATTTCGAGCGACATGCGTGGTCGCACATTCAAGATCATATGCATTGTCATGCATATCAAAAGACGTGCGTTATCACGCATTTGTAGCATCATGCATCAACATGCGTCATTTGCACTTTCAAAACAAAATAAAAAAAAAAAAAAGCAATCATGCATTTGTCATGCATTTCAGAAAAACAAACAAAAAAAAGGCATGCATTGTCATGCATTTTCCCTTTCATGCATTTGTCATGCATTTCAGAAAAACAAACAAAAAAAAAACATGCATTGTCACACATTTTCCCTTTCATTTTCATTGTCATGCATTTTCAAAAAATCAAAAAAAAAAACACAAAAAACACGCATCATCATGCACTTTTCATGCATTTCAAAAGACAAAACAAAAATAAATAGTGCATATGTCATGCATTACATTGTATATAGTGCATATGTCATGCATTCCCTTGTATATAGTGTATATGTCATGCGTCTTACTGTAAATATTGCATTTACGTCCTATCCAGTGCATATTGTATATATTGCATTATAGCTTGCATGCATCCACTGCATCACATCCATCTATGGCTTGCGCCTTTCCATGTTGAGCTTGGTCTGGTATGTTCCCATACTTTTCACGTTGAAGCACAGTTCTGCATGTGTACGCACCTATTCCACTGCTGGTATTGTGGTTTGAGGGTTGCGGCACCATTTCTGTGTTAGATGCGATTTGTTTGTGTACATGCCTTTCCTAGGCAAGATTTGGTTTGGCCCGCGCGCCATATCCATTGTGTATATTACATTGTAGTGTAATTTGTTGCGTCCAGCATTTAGGATCATGTTCTTTCGTTAGCCGGTCATTCCCCACTTTGTCATCCCACCTAATTACTTATTCTTGTGTTCGTCTACATTACTCATATTTCTGCATTTGTACGCACCTATTCCACACTGTTGATATTGTAGTTTGAAGGTTGCGGCACCTTTTCTGTGGTAGACGGACTTTGCATCTCCATCATCTCTATGACATTTGTGTGGTTTTGAACTGCTTATGATTTGATCAGTTTTCAAATACATTGCATATCATTTGCATTTTTTATACATAGTTTTGTATATATTACATTGGCATTTTGCATTCATTTCGCATTGTCATGCATGATTGCTAACAATATTGCACCTGTTGAGTTCTCTTTCTCTTTCAGGCACGATATTGTATGTACGGTTCATTTGAGGCTGGTGCAACCTGACGAATCAGGCAGGTATTGTATTCTCCGAGTGAGACGTATCGAGAATTACATAATTCTCTTACATCCTTTCTGTATTGTAATGTAGTTGAATTTGTGTTTGATTGCTTAAAACTGTCGCATGTTACGCTTCGTTACAGTTTTCTTTGCATGATCATAAGTTATGTTCGGCTTCTTGCATTATCATTTGCATTTTGCCCCTGCCTTCGGGCGCATATCTTTGCTTGTCTTGCATACTTTTCCTAAGTCTTCGGCCTTGTGAAAAATGGGTCGTCTCTGGGCTTTGACATTCACTCCTGTCATTCTTATGACTTTCGAGTTCTGTCAAAGAGGGGCAACTGTAGACACCCTATTTTTGACCGTCCTCAAGACTTGAACGTCACCGTTTGAACACTCGGTGATCACCCACTTTTGCGTTCGTCTTGAGTTCCCGGAGGTCTCGGCCACGCGCCTTGCCTCAAGATCTCTCAACTCGACTGTTTTGTGTTCGGTTTTGCACCAAACACTTGTGTTTTGCCTTGGAGGGGCAGGGAATGGCTTGTGGGCCATCCCCACACATCACCGGCCATGGCTTGAGGCCACCAGCCAGGTTTTTGTTGCCATTGGCCAGATGTTTGGTCGGTCGGCACTCTAGATGGTCGGTCGGCCATTTATTTTGTCAAAATAGCATTTTTGGCTGGCCGATCACTGTCCATCTGCTTTTGCAGATATTTTTATGCCAGCTGTGCTAGCTGGCATACACCTTTTCTCCCCTCCATACACGTGTATGGAGGGATTTCACTCTTGCCAAGCTTGTTTCGTAAGCTTTGCAAGAGTGATCTTCTATAAAGAGGAGGCCTCTCCTCCCTCCTCTAGAGTTAACAAAAAATCCCAGGGGAGCTCTGGTTCTAGGGTTTGCATAGTGTATCTATTCTATCTCTATTTCTCCCTCTCTTTTGCTCTAAGTGTGTGTTTGTCCTTAGTTTTGCACTGGAACACTTACCATTACACCTTACCTTGGTTGCTAAGGCATTGGGGGGTTGTCCTTGATGTTTTTCAGTTGGTTTGGAGGTAAGAAAGCTGCTGGAGTGATCCTTGTGAAGAAGGTCTTCAAGGGTAATATTTTTGCCCTTTTTACCCCATCTTTGCATAGTCTTTTTGCCTACCTTGATTGCTGTTTTAAGCTTAGTGTATAACATATAAAAGTCTAGTTTTTACCTGCTTAAAATAGTTGTTCAAGGTTTCTTTTAGGTTTGGGGTTGTTTGACCCCTCTTAGGCCTTGTTAGGCCCTATTTTTGTGCTATTTTGGTGAGCTCTGGGACCACCTTGTTTGGGCCTCCTCACCACTGAAATCTTGAGGGATTTCAGTGGTGAGGATGGTGGTTTAAGGTTCCAAGAAGGAGAGGGTAACCCCATCTCCTTGTCGTCTTCAATATGTGACATTTAAGCCTCATGTGTAAGCAACATTTTTGAGACCATGTTGGCCATGTTTCAGTAGGTATTTGATAGTATTTTACCATGTTTTACCTCTGTTTTTACTTGGTTTAGACACACCATGCTTGCCTTGCGTACTTTTCTTGTAATGCCATGTTCTAGCCTTAACATGCTTTGTGCTTTGAGCCTTGTTCTAGCATGATTTAGGCCTAGCTTTGTGAAGCTTTTATGCGTGTGTTAGCATGCTAAAGGTCTATTTTTGGTCATTTCGGTCATCCATGCTTTGCATTGTATAGCTACCATGTAATTCCCCTTGTATGCCTTGAGCATTGACCCCTCTAGCATGCCATCCTTGCTTTGTTTCAGTGGTTTAGAACCATTTGTCATGCCATTTTAGTCCATTTAGCATGCTTGTATGCTTGCATTTGGTGTTTCTTCAAAGCCTAAAAGAGTTCATGTTTAATGCTCCATGAATGTGCCATTGCGTATGCCATCATGTGTAGGCCTCTAGGATGCCACGTCGTTGTGTTTTTGGCTTTGTTTTACCATGCTAAAACTCTAATTTTGGTCATTCAATTCATGCCATGTTTGGTTTTGTTAAGGGTGGTTCAATACCTCTTTGGTGAGCCTTAGACCTCGGACTTTGCTTGCATGCTTTCATTGCCTTGTTTAGATTGATTAGGCATCATTTTATAAAATGATTTCAGAGTTTATAATGCATGCCATATGCCCATGATGTTCCTCTTTTAAGTGTGCTTAAAAGTTGTCTTTATATGCCTAAGTGTTGGACCTTGTACGCATGTATGTTTGTATGTGTTTTGGCCCTCATTTTTATGGCTTTTGGCCACTGTTTTGGGCCTAGTTGAGAGTTGCCCAAATTAGTCTAAGTCCACTCCCACTCTTTACATGTTGTTACATGCCTTACACTTTGCATGCTTTGATTGCATCATGTCTTGCATGCCTATTAGCCTTGTATGTTGTTGCATACTTGGCACATCACATGTTTGTTTGTGTGCTTCAACATCCGTATTACATCTTGTATGTTTGTTGGCTAGCATTGATGCTTCATGCCTTGTGTTTTTGTTTGCATTGTCATGTTGCATACTAGCTCACATGCCTAGGTCGCATGGCATTGGCATGCATGCTTTGCCTCTTGAATTGAGTATGATAGAGGTTGAGCTCATTGTCTGTTTGTGTGCATTTCATCCCACATTGAAAATGCATACTTGGTTCTTGGGCCATCACGCATTGAAATGTGCGATTGGTGGTCCGGGAATCGAGTACCATGCCCCTTTGAGTCATGGATATGATAAGGAGTGTGGTTGGCGCAAACATTGCTTGAAATGCATTGCCATGCCTTGTTTTGCCCTCTGCTACTGTCAAAACAAATTCTGCAGGAAGCTTTGGCCAGTCGACTACACCAAGTGTCAATCGACCATTTATGGATGGCCGATGGCTCCGTGGATGGTCGATGACCACCCTGCCATGGCCGGTGACCATTCCCCTTGGCCGGTGGTGTTCCACAATGTCCAAAGAGAGTTCCTTGGGAATTGTGCCATTTTCAGAGGAGCATAATAGGGAAAACAGAGACAACTTGTGCGTGGTGGCAGATTTCGGAGCGAAACTGAGTGTGCATGCATTGGACCCTCTTCCTGAGGTTGATTTTTACTGCTTAATTAGCTTAGTTAATTTGCTTAACTAGTTAATTGTCTGTAATACTTAATTAGCTTGTAGGTTAATTAAATTGTATTATTCTTTTGGTCCCTCCGAGCGAGGGCGAATTTGTAATAAGTGTGGGTGCGTGTGTGCATGTCTTCCAACCCCCACTTCTTTCTCCCTTTTACTTACCTGCTTTGATGGTTAGTGTTAGGGCATGTTTAATGTAGCATACCTTATGCTGCGCATGCGTGCATCATTCATCAGTCTTGCATGCACCAGGCTCGCGCGCATCATGCTAATTGCATAGTATTTCGAATTCCAAACTTGAATACGTGCATCAAAATTGTTGTATTTCACATGTCATCCTTAGATTAGCCGAGCCTATTCTAACGACATTTTGTATGCGATGCATTAGCCATTTTTAAACTAGGATCATGCATGATTACTGACTAGTTCATTGTTTTGGCACGGAGTACGATGTAAATATTTATGCTTTAGCATCTCGCATGAATGTGAATGTTAACCTGATAGAATGCCTACCATGCGGCTATATGCTTACAAGATATTACTGCCTAAATGCCTGTAGGTGAAGGTTGGATTGTTAGAGTTGGAACAACTCATTGAAATTCGTGTTTTAGCCTACTCGTGAGTAGCAAATTTCAAATCATTTTCAAACAAACGGATATGAGATGCTTTGTTCCAAATTAGGCGATCTAGTCTATACTTGTTTTGCTGCGCGCATCACATAGTAATTCTAGGCTAATTAACCGGAATAAGAACGCATGTGTTTTCAAAACTAGATATCATGGTTAGTAGAGGCCGATCTTCGGATCGGGCGAGAGGGGGTGCTCATAGCTGACCTTTCCCAATCGTACCCAAGTTCCTGAGCCGAGGCAACTTTGGTGATGACGGACACGTGGCCTTAGGCAAATGAGTCAGGGTTTCCTAAATTCCCCCAAAATAAAATATTTAGGTGGCGACTCTATATTTGGCAAAGCAGTCCATGTTTGGCACTTTTTTACAAAAATCTGTTTTCCAAAACGATTTGCCGGATTTGGACTCTTTGGTGATTTATCAATCTCACATTGCACATTGTGAGATCAGATTAAGAACTGACATCAAATCGAGTCCGAAATGTAGCATGGGGCCCAAGGGCGCGTCTACAGAGGGTGCCTTACTTTTATAGCCAACACTAACCTAATCCCTGCAGAAACCTAGCTTCACTTGGACTCTGGCTCAATGCCTATCCTGGACTCTCAGTTACATAAGGACAAACTCCTAAAAGCTTTATCTTTATCCAGGCTGAGATCCTCCCCCATTCTAGGACTCCTGTCCCTTATCCAATCATCTCGGATTCCGGTATCTTTGCAGATAACCTCAGCACCATGACCATGACATGTAGCACCTCGGCTGACACTTCGGTGTCACCTTGGCCACGTGTTGCCATTCACAAAATATGCCCCCACAATTAAGGGGTAGGAAAGTTCATCCATGGCTTATGCTTTCATGAAATGTTGTCATTTTTGACTAAATTTTAGTAAGAATGGGCTCATGCATGTGTAATTGTATTACCGAAGTAGCAAGAATGAAGAAAAACCAGTCATGGTGTCATACTGACACATAATTTAAAGTAATTAATCAGTGCCGACTATGGTACTACATGTTGATATTACAGATGCTTTTGAATTATATATTTGTGTGAGGTCATTTTAGATTCACACAAATAAATAGTTCAGATGTATTAATGGCAAAATAGTAAATTATATTGAATAATATTTGTATTAATGCATATGCACCTATAATGGTCCTCTTAGAGTTATTGTTTGGTATAATTGTAACTATTTAAAAATGAAAAATAGCAAAAATTCAAGACTAAGAGCAAGAAAATGTTAGAGAAAATTTTCTAGAATAACGTTGTTAATGATGTAATTTTAAACAAATAACTTGCTATAATACATTTTGAGTCGTGTTACGGATGCCACTTTCTTAAAAACTATATTTACCAAGTTACCAATAAATATCTTTAAGAAATAATGAATCCAAGAAACTAGGGTATGATATTAAGTTTTTTTTCCAAATAATAGAATATCAAATAACAAAATACTCTTGATTGAAAATTCAAAATCGAGAGAGAGAGGGAGAAAGAGAATTTCATAACTTGTCCTTGAAATCTAGATGTTATTAGATTGAATGTTAAAAAATGACCTAATCACAAGCCTATTTATAGACCTAGATGCACCTAATTAGAAGGATCATAATCTTTAATCGCACATGATCAAATATGACTGTTGGATCAAGATTTTATGGTCTAGATCTTGTCTAAACTTGAATGGGTGTACGATAGTGTGCGTAGATGATCAATGGCCATGATCACACCGATCATGATTGACATACAACCATTTTGTAGGTTGCGTTATCTCATCACGTAGTGCTGATAGTGTCCCACATTAGTGCCACCACAAGCAAACCTAGACCATGTCACATCATCATCACACAACTATTCTAAACCTACCACGTCACCGATGATTGTGTTCCACATTAGTGCCACCACAAGCTAACCTAGACATGTCACATCATCATCACGCATCCATTCTAAACCTATCACTCACTACCACCAAGCTTTTTGGAGCAAATAGAAAAGCACTTTCATGACCGTGCTAAGTACGAAGTACACGCGATCAAACGCTATACAACCCACTGGCCACACCATGTGTGCGCATGTGCAAATGGTGCATCATTCTTGTGGTGACGCATACACACTAGCACCCTTCCCATAATTCATTATTTAAGAGAATATTCCATGTGGGTGTTTATTAACTCTACAATTTTCTCTCATGTTTTTGATGTGGGATAAGTCACAAAGCTAAAAAGAGCTTTCTATAAGCAAACATTGTAGGTTTCGAAAAATAGCAAAAAAAAGTAACCCATTTTATTTTGAAAATTCCAACAGTCCCTCACAATTTTCGAAATGAAAGAAGTCCTAATTCCCAAAAAGCCACTAAAAGTGTCAATTTCCAAAACAACCTTATATATGTTCATAAATTGTTAACTATTTACTTACAAGTATGTTCTTGTATAATAGTAGAACAAGTAAATCGTTTAAATAATTTTGTTGTAAAATGATGATATATTACTTGATATTCGAGCAAGCTGTGATTCCGTTATGAATAATGACAAAATTCATGAAAATCGCGTTTCAAATTGAATCGAACTGCATTTTCATAGTTCAGTTTGGTTTATTCTAAGATTTTCATAGTTTGTTTTGATTCCAAATTTTATGAAACTGTAAATAATGATTTGATCTTTATTTACTTTTAAATTGAACCAAACAGAACTATACTCACCTATATGTAATTACAACAAGGCATGAACCCAACCTTATGGGCCTACTTGTGATTGCAAGCCCTGTTAAAAGATGGGCAACCTGGGCCATTGGGTTAATGTCAAAGCCATAATTATCTTTCATAGTTTTGAGTTGCACACCTAGGCCATGTTTGTCATCCCGCATCATTGCTTGGATTGGACTGATAGTGAGATTTGAATTTTGAAAGTATATTTGATTGAGGAAATTTGCGAGTGGATTATTTGTTTAGCTGGATTGACAATCCCATTACACAATCGGATTAACAAAGCTGGGGATGGTAGTGAGGGGATTGGAAAAATAAGTGTATTATAATTTTTTTTTTTTTTTAACCCAAGTGCAACCTTTTATTTGTAAAAAAAAAATTATGTTTGTTTTAAAAAAAAATTTAATATAGAAATATATATTTATTTTATATAAAAATAATTTAATAATCCCATCACTAATCATCTCTCCTACTATCATCAAAATAAACACACTTTTACTTAATACGCTCACTAATAATTCCTATATTAACAATTTTTTCACTAACTATCTCTTCACTAACAATCTTATCACTAACTTTTTAAGTTGGTTTTGACCCTCTTGCTTAGCTTCTTAGGGAAGCTTGACTCTTTTTTCAAAGAACAAGATATTAATAAGAATCATTATTAACGGTAAATAATGTGCATTAGAGTACTATTACTCACAGTGCTATAACAGAGTGCTCGTCTTTCTCAGGTTATGCCCTACACGTGTACACAACTTATACAGTAAGGCATCAAACACAAATTCTAGAAATACCAGAGGGTTAAGCACGTAAAACCGAGCAAACAAATTTTTGCAGCATGGGCCGCACGTGCGGCTGTGAGCCCCGCACGTGCGGCAGGCCTTCCGCACGTGCGGCAGTGATCCCCGCACGTGCGGCGATTCTGGCAGAAAGCAGTCCGAAAATGCAGAAAAACCCAATTTTTGATACATTTTTCAAGGCTCAAAATAGGTTCTTTTAATTGATGAAACATGGTTCAAAATCATGTAAATAGGAGCTATAACATAGATCAATCTTCATACAATTTGGACTTTTGATCTTAACTCACAAACACAACTTAACTTCATAACATTCCTATCTTCTCACACATAGCTATATATACACACATGATCATTTAGCTACACAATCAAACTTCAAAAACGTGATTCTAATTAATCATTCACCACATATTTGTTCCATAACATAAACCCTAACTTGTATAACATAAAGAACTTTCTACTTAGTTATCAAAGAGAGGAACCATTAAGAATGAATTACACATACCCTCCATTAAAATCTTTATAACCCCTTTAATTTCCCAATCTTCTTCCTTGGAAGCTTCTTCTTCTTTCTCCCCAATTTCCCTTTTATTAAAACATAATTTACAATGCATTTAACAAAGTTCAATCGCAAAATTTAAACATAATTTTCAAACATAACCAAATTCCAATTAAATTTGAACACATCTAATTCAACTTACCACTTTCATGATTCAACTATCAATTTGGGCCAAATCATGGATTATCATCAAAAATCAACCTAGGGTTTCTAAGAAATCTACAAATTTCAAATACAATTTTAAATCTTCTTAACCCATTACTTTTGATTGCAAATCTTCTCATTTATTAGGCACCCTAGGTCCATAACCCATAAACCATACTCTAAACCCCATAATAGAACCCCAACATACCCCAACATACCTCAAAAATTTCGGAATTCCATTCGGTAGAAAGTGGTGATCTCCTCTTATTCTCCATCCTTGATGCAAGATCCATGGTTGATTTGTTGAGAAAAGTGGAGGAAATCAAGGTTTTGGGAGCTAGGGTTTCGGACATGGAAGAGGGAAGAAGAAGAGAGGAAAAGAAAATCTAAGAAATGACTCAAAAATCACGTTTTTGAGCTGCTGCCCCGCACATCGCCGCACGTGCGCCGCATTTCCCGCACGTGCGGTTCTGCTTCCAGCACAGATATGAAACTTCAAACAGGCGTAACTCTCTCATCCGGACTCCGTTTTAGGTCATTCTTGTGTCCAAATTGTAGCCCCGAAAATAAGCTTTCCAATGGTTCTAACCTCACATCCAAATTCCAAGTGTGGAACAAGAAAAGGGCAAAAGAGTGATGGTTGGTCGTAAACGAATTATTCAAATTAAAGTTTTTGATCCAATCTTACTTTACCATCATATTACCACCACAATCAATAGCCCAAAATAAAATAGGGAGGTTCCAAATACACTAATAAAAATGCTACAGATATAAATCACTTTTCACAGAAAGCAAGTAAATGCACAGAATAACAGATCGAAAATATACTAGAAACAGATATGAGGGTCGGGTTATTACACTCTCCCCTCCTTAAATAAGTTTGGTCCTCCAAACTTGTTTTGCCATATTATAAAGTAGAAATCTCAGTCTCACATTATTGTTCAATTCTTTCATAAATATTTACATACTTTGGTTCGAACAATTCACAGGGTAATCCCACACTTATTGCGATAAGGAAGATAAGATTACACGAGTCCATTGCAGAATATGTAAGACAGAAAATCCTCAGTAGGTAGGGTCTATCATTTCAATATTTCCCCATCAATAAGTTCCACAGTGTTAATGCCCAAATACAGAACATACAATTCTTAAATACAGAAGTATAATAGATTTCGTTTTCCTAAGCACAGAATTCATACATTCCACAGTATGCATTAATTTCAATCGCCATATGTTCTTTGCTATGTTCATGTGCAAATCCCATTACTTGATAAATCCCATATTATAAGTCACTTAGGGATAAGCTGGTAACCCAAACTGTCTATCATCGTCACAAAAATCAATTATGTAATTAGATTCATATCATATAATGCATCATGAAATTAAATACCAAAGCCATCCACAAGGTTCAGTCCATTTAACAAGGTATGCATCATTCCAACAAGCATAATAAGTTGCGTAAGCATATAGTCACTAGCTTCACATTTGTTCTTAGTATTCTCTATTTTCGTAAACATATCAAATTCATAATGTTATATGGACTCAAAACCACACATACGAATTTGGGCAAAGTCAGAATAATGGAAAGAAATACCGTAACGCAAGGAGAACCATAGTCCAAATCCAACAGTTACAATTAGATCATAACTTAGCATCATACACTTTTACAATTTCCTGTAAGTACGCCATGAGAGACACTTAATTAGAATATCCTAAGTTTGGATATGAGCAATAAAAACATATAAGGTAACTATCTTTTCAAGCGTAGGGTGCCATCCGAAAATAAAACCATAATCAAATTCAAAATCACGGTCAGTTAATCAGTCATAACTTGAAGGCGTAACGTCTTCTCTTGGAAACATTCTTCTTAATTTGGCCTCTCCTTTAATCATTTCAATATTCCACATACGTAAGTCTGGTTAAGTCCATTTATAGAGTCATAATTCCAGTAAAATACCATAATCACATCTATTAGGGTTCCATAATATCTAGAAATTTAACAGTATAACGATAAAGTGCTTTAATCATGTAGTGCGTATTGTACAAATTTGTATAACATGTAAGAGGAAGTGGATACCCCGTACGTATCGCTAGCCCTTCATCATTATGGATTATCCCCTCATAACTATTTGTTTCTGTCGAAATGCCCAGTGTCATACAGAATAATTTACATTATGGTCTTCCAATAGGCAATAAAGGATCAAATTGCAATATCTAACCTTTACATATCTTCACAGAAATATATTACAGAGATGATTTCTCAATCATTAATACCCATAGGTAGGGTTTTCGTTCTTGCAGCAAATTATCAGATCCCACTCATTTAATTTGGTTTCACGGTAGTCCTTAACTACCCCTTTATAGGTGTTATATACGCAAACATATAAGATAGGTGGGGCTCTTCATGTTCTTTGGGTATTTCTTATAAGAAATCCCGATTACAGATTACAGACGTAACGTAAACAAAACAGATTACAAATTTGAAATTTCAGGTTTTAGATTACAGATTACAGAGGGCAGAGTACAGACAGAATTATGGTTACAGATTCCCATAATCAAATTCCAGTTACACACAAACACTACTCCTTCCTTAATTCACGAAATCATATTACTTACATACTCTTCCAAGATCATTAACTAACTTGTCAATATAACTTATTTATTTAAATCATTAGCAAGAAGCAAGGTCACAATTACTTGATCCTTTTCACAACTTTAGGGCGGTCGCTACATGCCTGACTTTTCCTTAGAATCGGTCGTACTTAACACAATTTCAATCCTTACACAAAACACATCTCATGAAAATATTCAAACATAATAAATTCTTAAAATCGCGAATCTCGACAGGGTTATGGCAAGAAAAACATAACTAAGAGTATCATACATATAGCATTTCCTTTGATCTTAGGAATATTCGGTACTTAGAATTTAATCAAGTCACTTAAGCAGATGCTAAGAACCCATTCATATTATCATTATTCCCATGATAGCTCACATTTCATCTAATCATTTGTATATACATTGTCTTACCGACTAGCTCGAATCCTCACCACGCTTCCGCTGCGCAACTTGCTTGATTTAATCCCATCTGCAGGTCTTACCATGTTCTGCAGAGCAACCAATCACAACATATACAAGAAATGTATAACAGACATGAATAACAACCATTGCGGTTAGCGTCATTACATATACCAGTATCGTTGCTATCAATTCCTTTCATATGCACTAAAGAATGATGCCAAAGTCTTTTCTAGACATCCTAAAGCTCAATGGATCCGTGTGTGAGATAGCAACTCATGCTCTGATACCACCTGTCACGCCCCAAACCCGCCCCTAGAAGTTTGGGCATGACCACTTCAAAAACGGACACTTAACCTGTTATATATAACATATGGGGCCTGAGTGGAAGCATAAATTTTATATAATAACATGCAAGGAAAGAGCTACATCCATTGAGCGACCACTATCATGCCAGGATCACAAATAGACAAATAATAATAGTTACATACACATATACAACCCCGCCCGTGTTTGGGCGTATAATAAAAAAAACATTAGAAGTTATAACATATTATAGACAATCAGAATCTAAGCCAAAACTTCACCAAACGGGTAGGCTTCACCCAAATGCTTGGACGCCCAGAGGCTAACAAGGAAGACGAGCATTAAAAGTTGAGGCTGACCTCCAAATGCAGGACCTACGGAATCAGACAAAATACATAGTGAGATAACCTCAGTGAATAATAGTACGTGAATAACTCAATGTTCAACTTGAATTATAATGCAAATCAGAGTTTATATAATATAAAAGACAAGTAGTTAATCTGATCCCGTACTAATGTCAGAACGGTCTTGTTGGTTCACAAATTCACAGACTGGCCCTTGGCCTGGTGGGTTCACATATTCACAATTAGCCTTTGGCTTTATAGATTCATAATTGAGATTCATAATTTCACAACTTGGCCCTTGGCCCTTTGAATTCATAGTTTCACACGTTGGCCCTCGGCCTCATAGATTCATATTTTCACAAGTTGGCCCTCGGCCTCACAAGTTCACAAATTCACAAGTTGGCCCTCGGCCTCATAAGTTCATAGATTCACAAGTCGGCCTTTTGCCTCATAAGTTCATAGATTCACAAGTCGGCCCCTGGCCTCACAAGTTCACAAATTCACAAGTTGGCCCTCGGCCTCACAAGTTCACAAATTCACAAGTTGGCCCTCGGCCTCATAAGTTCATAGATTCACAAGTCGGCCCTTGGTGTAGACACCCCATTTTTGACCGCCCTTAAGACTTGGGCACTACTGATGGTTTGCTCGGTGTTGAGAGATGTGCAGGGCAAAGAATCAGTTTCTTCGGCAAGGAGAGAGGAAAATCTTTCAAAACACTTTGTTTAGGGTTTTGGAGTTGAAGAAAAGAGGAAAGGAGAGGAGAAAACTAGTTTGGGAGAAGTTCGGCATGAATCCGGGTAGAAGCGAGTCGAGCAGCCCTCGCTGAATCGGGCTTACCTGTCTGTACACTTGGATTTTAGCTATGGGGCCACCACCATCGGAAATCTTACTTCCGGGGCTTCATTTTGCACTCAAGAATCTCCTAGAGCCAAGTCCGGGTGGGGGAGATATGATCAGTTGAAATCGGGCATCTTCCCGGTTGTATCGAATCTGCGCGGCTTCACGAAAAAGGGCATAACTTTTTGCACAGGAGGAATTTTGATGCAAGGTTTGCGCCATTGGAAAGCTAACTTCCGGGGCTTCAATTTGCATAGCCACTGGCCGTTTTTTGACACTGGAATCATCTATCGGCAATCTATTTTGCCGACCGGAAAAATATTATGCCGACCGGCACTTTATTTTGGCCGACGACCAAATTTTCTGGCCGGTTTGCACCATTTGCACCCTCCAAGCCTGGTGCATCCCAGCTGTGCCAGTTGGAATGCACCAGCACACTCCCCCGTGCATATATGTTGCTATTTTGAACCCTTGACCACCTTTGGACCCCTCTTTTGCACCCTTTGCTCAAGGCTTCTTGAGGAAGCCTTGACCCCTTATCTTGGCTTCCTCAAGAAGCCTACCAGCTGTCCAAGCTTCTCCAATAAGCCTTGAACCCCTTTGACCCCTTTCCCTTTACTTAGCTTGTAAGTTAAGTGCTTTCCTTGCCTTATATAAGCACCTCTCCTCTTCCTTTGTTTAGGTTGGATTTTTGGAACAAAAAAACAGAGATATATAGATATATCTGATATATACATACATATATCCCTTCATCTCTCACTATATCTCTCCCATTCAACCATCAAACACCCTTGTTCTTGGGCCATTTCTTCATCAACTCATAGCACAAGGCATCCAATGCCCATTCCAGCAGCTTGAGGCTGTCCTCCAGAGGTTAAAAGCTCCCAAACTCGGTCCAAAGGTTGCTAAAGATTGGTTCTACAAGGGTGAGTCCCACTTTCTCTCTTTTGTGCATTTTTTTGGCCTATATCTTAGCTCCTTGTGGTTACATCTTTGGGCTCCGACCCAAACTTCAAATCATCATATTTTGAGGTCCTCTTCATGTTTGATTGAGGACCTCTTGCTGTTTGAGGACAGTAGCTAGCACTTCCTTCATTAGCCCTCTTTATGCCATAATTTTGCATAATATTTTTGGCTTGTGTGTGATCTGTTTTGAGGCATGTTCTAAACTGTGAATTTGCTTATTTTGAGCCCTTCTTCAACATTGAAGAAGCGCTCAACACTATTTGGATACTCTATGTGCTACTTGCTTTGAAATCCATGTGTTAGCCCCGTTTTTGTATGCCATTTTAGCCCCATCTTTGCTTGCTGTTTGGCCATGTCATAAACTGTAAAAATGCTTGTCTCAGAGCTGTCTTGCTTCTGTCTTCATGCTCCATGTCCATATTATGCATGCTTTGTATAGCTGTAAGCCATTTCATGTGCCTAATTTTGCATTTCGGGATTCATTCCATGCGTTGAGTGTTGTTTCGTTATGTTTCGGGGCTGTTTTTCATCACCTATCACCTCTGAAATTCGCATGAAAATTGTCCATGTTTGTGCCTTTCAAATGCGTCGAAAAGTCGCTTCATTATGCTTAAGTCTTGGACCATGTATCTACGCATGTTTGCATGTCATTTGCCTCCATGCACTTAGCATTTTGGCCACTGTTTTGGGCCTAACTAGAGCTGCCTAATTCATGTTTAAGACCATCCTTTGCTTATTTTCATGCTCACCTTGCATGTATGCTTGTATCGGCATGTTGCATCCTTAGCTCGTATGCCTAAGTTGCATTGCATCTTGCATGCATCACCTTGCCTCTTGAGATGACTATGATAGAGGTTAGGCCTCCTTGTGTGTTTATTTGGCTTGCATGCATTTTGAAATTGAAGTTGCACACTTGATTCTTTGGGCCATCATGCATGGAAATGCGTGATTGGTGGTCCGACAATCGGGGCACATCCTCCGTTGAGTCATTAACATGATAAGGAATGTGATTGGTGCATAAATTGTTTGAATTGCATTGCCATGCAAGATTTTGCCCTCTGCTGCTGTGAGTTACAGGTTCTGCAGGAATTGATTGCCGGCCGGCAGTATTTAGTGCCGACCGGCAGTCAATAGATGGCCGGTGGATCTATTTTGTGCCGGTGACTAAATGCTACTGCCGGTGGAAATTCTGCCCAGCCGATGATATCCCCCAGTGTCCTGAGAGGCATCCCTGAGACTTTGGCAGTTTTCAGAGGAGCAGAGCAGGGAAAACAGAGGCAAACTATGCATGGCAGTGCAATTCCGAGCCAGTCCCGAGCATGTGTTGCATCTGGCCCTCGCCCCGACGCGACTTACTATTTTTTCTTTAGTTTAGTTAATTTGTTAATTAACTGAGCAATTTGTAATATTTAATTAGCTTGCATAGTTAATTAATTTGTATTATTATTTTGGTCCCTCCGAGTGAGGGCATATTTGTAATAAGTGTGCGTGCGTGTGGTGTATGTCTTCCAACCCCCACTTCTTTCTCCCTTTTATTTACCTGCTTATGATGGTAGATTAGGACACATTTATTTTAGCATACCTTATGCTATGCATGCGTGCATTCATGCATTTGTTGACATGCACCGGGCTCGGTACATCATACAAACTACATTGTACTTTTCAATTCCAAATTGAATACATGTTACTTGTAGCA
>NW_021025125.1:1392010-1409295 GCF_004153795.1 Camellia sinensis
CTCCCTCATCTGGACAGATCTAACCACGTCCAAACTCCCCAGCAGGGCATCATCAATCGATGTTAGCTGCAGATTTGCTACACGCCCAGTTGTAGCGCAGCCCCATTTTACGAATGCTAGTTTTTGTGTTTTCTGACTTGGGTATTGGGTCAGTCTTCTCAATTTGTATTGAGTCAGTCTTTTCATACTGAGTCAGTCGGGTCTGTCTTGTTGTATCGAGTCAGTCCTGTTTTGTTGGGGTCAGATGATTCCGGGGGTGTTACCTCGGGGATGTTAGGTTGTTTGAAACCGCTGCGTGCGTAGTTAAACCCTAGCTCCTGACAAAATAGGAGAGGGAAACCCTACCCCAACATAGGGGTGTTTTGGCTCTCTCTTACTTGCTATGTGCTTTTAGAGTGTATCTCTACAGGAACGTACATACCAGTTTGCAAGTTTGGGCATCAGGCCTGCGGGCACCAGTTCAGTATTTTGGGATTCAGTTTACCTGAGGGTATCAGTTTACCGGCAGAATTTTGGGCAGAATTCAGTAGAGAGCACAGTCGTTCAGCTATGTGCATACCTGTTCTAGTGAAATCAAGTTGAGATACTGTCTGTTTTCCCTTTTGCAAGGTAGTCCTGGAACCATGGCTTCAGAAGGCTCCGATATCCCCCGAGGTTCATCGGACTTGTGCTGATAGACTTTGTCAGGTCAGAGATTCAGTTCAAGGGTAATCAGGGCCAAAGAAAGCTAGTCAGGCACAGACCACCAGTACAACAGCTACCAGATCAGTGATCTTTGAGCAGTCGGGCTGAGATTTCCGAGCCTATTGCCGACACAGATATACCGGTTGCTCAGTTAGATTAGAACAGTATGTCGAGTCTGGAAGAGATGGTGCGCCAACTCTAGGACAGTATGAAAGCCATGCAGCAAGACACTGTCCGTCAAGCAGAATTCGCCAAGCAACAGGCTGTGGTCATAGCCCAACAGGCAGAGACAATTGCCAGATTGGAGCAGCAAACTGGAGTATCTACTTCGCACCAGGCTCCTCCCCCACCAAGAGTTCCCATACTCGGGGAGGCAACCCATGTCCAGGATGATACGGCCATTCCAGTCGGGCCAGCTCCACCCCCGGTTCTGCCTCAACTCTCCAAGGCACCCACTCCAATCAACCAATCAGATTCTCCCTTCGAGCCCGAGGTGGAGCCCGATAGGTTGTTTGAAACCGCTGTGTGCGTAGTGAAACCCTAGCTCCTGACAAAATAGGACAGGGAAACCCTACCCCAACATAGGGGTGTTTTGGCTCTCTCTTACTTGCTATGTGCTTTTAGAGTGCATCTCTACAGGAACGCATATACCAGTTTGCAAGTCTGGGCATCAGGCCTGCGGGCACCAGCATCAGGCCTGCGGGCACCAGTTTAATATCAACATAGTTAATATCATCCCACATAATCATCACAATTCAACATATCTCAAAAGGAATTCTTAAATTCCATTTCAACATTCCATAATCGAATTTATATCATCCACATTATCAATAAATCTTTTCCCCCAATTTCCCTTTTATTAAAACATAATTTACAATGCATTTAACAAAGTTCAATCGCAAAATTTAAACATAATTTTCAAACATAACCAAATTCCAATTAAACTTGAACACATCTAATTCAACTTACCACTTTCATGATTCAACTATCAATTTGGGCCAAATCATGGATCATCATCAAAAACCAACCTAGGGTTTCTAAGAAATCTACAAATTTCAAATACAATTTTAAATCTTCTTAACCCATTACTTTTTATTCCAAATCTTCTCATTTATTAGGCACCCTAGGTCCATAACCCATAAACCATACTCTAAACCCCATAATAGAACCCCAACATACCCCAACATACCTCAAAAATTTCGGAATTCCATTCGGTAGAAAGTGGTGATCTCCTCTTATTCTCCATCCTTGATGCAAGATTCATGGTTAATTTGTTGAGAAAAGTGGAGGAAATCAAGGTTTTGGGAGCTAGGGTTTCGGACATGGAAGAGGGAAGAAGGAGAGAGGGAAAAAAAAAAAATCTAAGAAATCACTCAAAAATCACGTTTTTGAGCTGCTGCCCCGCACATCGCCGCACGTGCGCCGCATTTCCCGCACGTGCGGTTCTGCTTCCAGCACAGATATGAAAACTTCAAACAGGCGTAACTCTCTCATCCGGACTCCGTTTTAGGTTATTCTTGTGCCCAAATTGAAGCCCCGAAAATAAGCTTTCCAATGGTTCTAACCTCACATCCAAATTCCAAGTGTGGAACAAGAAAGGGAAAAAGAGTGACGGTTGGTCGTAAACGAATTATTCAAATTAAAGTTTTTGATCCAATCTTACTTTACCATCATATTACCACCACAATCAATAGCCCAAAATAAAATAGGGAGGTTCCAAATACACTAATAAAAATGCCACAGATATAAATCACTTTTCACAGAAAGCAAGTAAATGCACCGAATAACAGATCGAAAATATACTAGAAACAGATATGAGGGACCTATTTTATCTTTTATATTTTTTAACCCCAACTGACTTTGCCAAACGCAATCTAAATATTATAATCAAATATCACTTAAGATATAATTAAAATATTTTTTTAATTATAACAAAAATAATAATTGCCGGAAAAGTCACTCTTACGTGATTAATTCTTTTACTTTTTCTGGCAAGCTCACTACTCATTTTTAAAAATTTTATTCTAAGCATTTGTAATAATGATCACTTTTGTTACTTTTTTTTTTACTTTTCTCTCCTCGATTAGACCATTTCTAACTATTCATCAGATTAATCATCAAATTTAAATTTGATAAAAAATGACAACTCTTATCTCTTCAACGGTTTCATTAAAATAATATCAAATTGAGAACAGGTCAAAACTTTCACCAAACTGGAAAGCTTGATCAAATTTCACTATTTTACCGTATGTTTACGTTGGGTCCCACCAGACAACTGCCATTCTATCAGATATCTAAACACTCTGTCATCTCATCTGCATTGCTGGCTTGTCATCCATCATATTGTTGATTTTTGCATTTCTTCCTTCATAGAAGTACAAGATGCTCACAGGTTGATATCTCTCTCTCTCTCCCTCTCCATGTATATATATATATATGAAATGTATTTGTTATATCTGATTTTATGGTTGCCCTTTAAGTGTTCGATGAATTTCCCCATAGAAAATTTTAAGTTTTCGGTTGTGTAAAGCATAACGAGGGAGTAATTCATAAATTGTCTTGTACTGAATTCTTATTTTTTTTGTTTTACAATTTCATATATGTTACCAGTAGTCCCTTGGTTTTCTTAGGATTGAATTTGGGAAGTCACCTTCAACTCAGAGTCATAAATTTGCACCAGAGACAAATCGATGGTATGCTTCACTTTTTTCCGAATTGTCGTGATATCATATTTTCAAGTATTGTATTTAGGTCAAAAAAAGAAATGGAAAAGATTAATGGAGGGAAAAACGAAGTAGCAAAGGATTTGGGAGAAATAGAAATGGAAGGGAAAAAAAATATTCATTTTGCTCTTGCTGGTCGATATGTTGGTCATTTTTCCGGACATTCGGTGTTTTGATAAAAGTTACAGGAGTCATTGTTAGAATGACTGATATCAGATAAAGAAATTAGCCATACTTTTACTAAAATTTTATAAATTTTTTGATGAACCATTAAAGATGCTCTTATATCACATTTACAATTCAAAACGCATTATTCTCCAATAATGATCACTTTTTGTTACTTTGTCTTTTACTTTTCTCTCTCCTCAATTATACCCCATTACAATTCAAAATCAATTTTTCGTAAAAACCTGAGTTAACATAATTATAAAATGATAATATATGTTAAAAAATTAATAAGATAAAATATCACATTTAAATCATAATTATTTTATTTTTTTCTCACAAAAATTAAAAAATTAAAAAAATCTATTCTTAATGAAATTTTTTAACTCCAAATTAAAATAACTGAAAGGTTAAAAAATCAATTCACATCTTAAATGAAGGCAAATAATGATCACCTTGGTCTCGTTTGTTTTCAGAGGTAGAATGGAGAGGATTCATAGTGAAAGGATTAATAGTAAGAGATTGTTCGTGAGTGGATTGATAGTGAGAGGATTAAGTAAAATTGTGTTTGTTTTGATGATAGTTGTTAGTGTAGGAATTGTTAAATTATTTTTATATAAAATAATAAAACAAATAAAAAATATAAAAAATTAAACATTAATGTTTAAAAAAAATTCCCAATATGTAAAAATAAAAAAATAAATTAAAAAAAATGTATAATCCCTTCACTATTTTTGTAATACCACCTCCACTTTCTCCATCCCAATCCCCGTTTCAACTTCCATCTTAATCTCCTCCTCTATCCTAATCCCTTTTCCCAACTCTACAAACAAATACAATACTAAATAATCTCGCTTTCATTCTAATCCCCTCCCATTCATTACACCCCAAAACAAACGGAGCCTTTTGTTACTTTTGTCTTTTTACTTTTCTCTCCCGTCAATTATATCACATTACAATTCAAAACTCATTATTCTAATATGATCACTTTCGTTACTTTGTCTTTTACTTCCTCTTTCCTCAATTATATCACATTACAATTGGAAACTCATATGATCACTTTTGTAACTTTATCTTTTACTTTCTCTGTGACGCCCTCAAAATAAATATATAAATCAATCATTCATATTATTCATAGACATAGGTAAATAAAATATATTCATTCATCAGAGTATTCTTTACAAAAGCATTACATGTTGACAACAAAAGTAAATGCCCTACGGGCTCACCAACTTTCCAAGTCAACACTTGGTTATAACAAAAGAGAGTTCTAACTCTTTACATATTAAGCCTTTGGCTTGAAATTACATATATCATCAAATAAAATAACCAAAAGAGTCTTCAACTCCCAAAACCTTCCAAGCTAAGACCTTGGAGGAGGCATGCCACTTGTACCTGAAAATGATGTCCCATATAGGGTGAGCCAAAGCCCAGTAGAGATATGCTAAACATAATATGAGAATTAACTAAAACATTAGCATTCGATAAATATTTAACACATACAACATAGGTATTTCCTTTCCATAACCAGCCAACATTTATATCATGAGAAGTCCAAGTCTCACTACTTACTCGGGTCAATTCATTGACATAACTCAATATTATCCATACCGTTGAAAATGAGACTACAACTCATATAATAACACTTCAATAACAAACATTGTTCAACACTTCTATTCACATGCCATTTTACGGAACTACGTCCGAGGGAACCGACACCCATAAATATATAAGCTTTTGGGACTTACACCCAGGACACTCCGGCCAACTTAGTTATCATTGGAGTCCATCCCCTATTTCCTCCTACACAATATACATATACAATATATTTAAACATATAATCATATACAATGACCCAACAATTCACATTTTCAATGTGTTAACTCCACCGTCACATTCAATGACTTAATCCAATTGATTAGTTTCAATTTCCCTAATCATCATGCATTATCTACAACAATCAAGACTATCATCCACCGATAGCCCAAAGCAGCTATTTCTAAGCAGATAAATTATTACATTTTCCATCGATGAGTGATTCATCAATCCAATTACACCGATTAGTCCCAATTCCATCCAACTTCATGATTTTCAAATCAATTTCATATTCCCACAATTACCAAATTAATTGTACAAATTAATTAATTACATTCAATTAGGGCATTTTTCCCCTTCTCTCAAACTTTAGCCCTAGGGCTCAATTTCATCAATTTTACACTAATAACCCCATTTTTCAAGGTCTCACATACACATGGGGCTCAACAATTGAAAACCCCTCTTTTATACATTTCAAGTTTAAAATCCTAACTTTCCAAAATTTTCATAGTTTCACCATTTAATCAAAATGACTAAAATTTATGTCAAAACTCATAAGATGAGTAGTTTATCCCTACCTCAAATGAAGAGACTCAAAGGAGACGAAGAAGAAACTTGAAAGTGCTCCAAATCCAATATTTTTTGGATCAAAGTGTAGCACGCGATGCTCCACCCTTTCTACAAAGAAGGTAGGATAGGAGAGCTCTAGATCAAGAGTATTCGTAGAGAGAAGGGGTATTTTAGAGAGAGGGATAGCCGAGTTAGGGTTTGGGGATAAAAAGAGATCAAAAAGTGAAGAAGAGAACTGCTACTGCGATCTGATATAAGCGAAGCTCCCTCGAGCGAAGAAGTGATCGCTCAAGCGACCAGACACAACAAACACCTCCCTCGTGCGCAAGAAGCCTCGCTCGAGCGCGCAATTCAAAGCTTCAGGTCTGCAACCCAGACGCACGCTCGAGCGCAAGAGTGCTCGCTCGAGCGAAGGAACACAAAACATAGAGCGAGCTCGCTCGAGCGCAAGAAAGCTCGCTCAAGCGAAGAATACCAACCTTTAGGTCAGAAAGAGACGCAGACGCACGCTCGAGCGCAAGACTGCTTGCTTGAGCGAAGAGACACTCCAGACCAAGCTCGCTCGAGCGCAAGAAAGCTCGCTTGAGCAGAAGCTGTGTCTGAAAAAAAACCTGGAGACCCTCAATCCTCGCTCAAGCACAAGAACTCTCGCTCGAGAGAAAAAGCAAATACCCAGGCCTCGCTCGAGCGCAAAAAGCCTCGTTCGAGAGAAGAAGGAAAAATCTGGGCAGCAACCATTTGTTTCAACTCACAACCAACCTATTTCAAACCTGCCCAACACATCCTAAAACTCAAATACAAGGAATTTAAGGACAGAAACAAGATATAAACAACAACAACCAACCATGGAATTCGAGTTCGGAATACAATACATGAAGGGGAAAACCGGGATCGCTATAACCTCCCCCCTTAAAGAATTTGGTCCCCGAAATTTTACACAAGTTTCAAAATCATGATTATTTCAATTCTCAACATGATTACAATTCAATGCCCACCATCTTGACCCATTACTGGTCGCTCCGTCTCTTCTCAAGAGAACAATCACAACGCAATTTAACATGCATTATCAACATGTATTCTTTCGAAATTCACTAACTTCAATACATATAACTCATGTTTTCCAAAACATTTTCAATGCTTACAACAAGTTTATATCTCCAAACTCAAATAACATATGCAATGTTCAAATTCAGCTTGTGTTTTCGAGACATATTCAACATTCTCAATACTTCCATGATCTCATAACATATACAATGTTTTACAAATCAAACATATACAATGTTCTTAGATTTCATTAACGAAACAAGATTTGCAACATAAGCTCAGACATTAACAAATAGGTCCGAATATTTCTCTCGGACCTCCAACTCACGCTCCCAAGTGGCTTCCTCCATCCCGTGATGTTTTCACAAGACCTTGACTAAGGGAATCGTCTTGCCTCGCAAGACTTGATCCCGTCTATCCAAGACCCGCACCGGTCTCTCCTCATACAAGGCATTCTCATCTACCTCTAAGTCGGTCTAATCCAATACATACGATGGATCCGGCTCGTACTTCCGAAGCATACTAACATGAAACGCGTCATGTACTCCGGACAGTTGCGGCGACAGTGCTAAACGGTAGGCAACCTCCCCAATCCACTCAAGGATCTCAAAAGGGCCAATAAACTGAGGGGACAACTTCCCACTCTTCCCAAACCTCATCAAACCCCGCTTAGGTGATACCTTCAGAACGACGTGATCACGCACCTCAAATGCCAAAGGCCTCCTCCAACGGTTAGCATAACTCTTTTGGCGACTCTAGGTTGTAACCAACCTCTTACGGATAAATTCAACTTTCTCTGTCGTTTCTTGCACCAATTCCGGGCCCAAAAGAGGTGCATCACCCACCTCGGCCCAACACACAGGAGATCTACATGGTCGGCCATGCAAGGCCTCAAACGGTGCCATGCCAATACTCGATTGGAAACTGTTTAACAAGTGTACTTTAAAGGGTCTAAATGTGTACATTTCGGCAACTATAAACTGTTTTGAAATGAAAGCTTATTGATTGGCTTATGATTTCTAAAAAGTGCATGGCGTTATTCTTGGAAACAAAACTTGTATTTTGAGCATGACACTTCATTGCATCTCATAATCATGATATTATTAAGACTCATGCACTTCATTAAGATTATCTCTGTTGGGCTATATGCTCATTCCTATGTGAAAAACCATTTTTAGGTATTGACAGTATGCCTCCGAAGGTGAAGGCGCGGAGGATTTTGGAGCATCAAGCTCGTTTTTGTTATATTTTTACGAAGCAAAGGGCTAACTTGTAATTGGGTTAAAACCCATTTTTGATGTAATAGGGCAAGGCCCTTGGAACTTGTAGCCATTAAGGCATATGCTTTGTATTTGTTTAGCACTATCTTCTGTAATTACATGCTATCGATTTAAGCTTGAAGGGTTGTGAATTTATCAATGCATGTAATTTTATTGGAACATCTGAATGGAATATAAGAGATGGAGGTTTATTGCTATAAAGACAACTGATCTATACTTGAGATTATTTATTACTTTCGCATGTTTAATACTATTGATAATTGGAAATTGGGTAATAAATATGGGTTATATTTGTAACATGCCAAGGGAGGTACCTATGCGCGTTAAACAGTTCTAACTCTCAATTTCTTCGATCTAGTCTCACGAGTACAATGTGAAACGTAGACGACAGTCCAGATTTGACAACTTCTATAGAAAATCCATTTTATTGCAAAAACCTTTGCCATAAATGGATTGCGTCATCAGATCTCAGACTCATCACCTAATATTTTTGGAAACATTAGGAAACCTGTGACTCGCCAAGGCCACTGCTCGTCGTAACCAAGGATACTTGGCTTGGAACCTTAGGTATGAGGGGGGAAGGTCATTAATTGAGCACTCTCTGCTCACTCGATCAAAAGATCGACCTCTACTAAACCACGATATGATTTTTATTTACTTTTGTGGAGAGATGGTTTTGAAATACTCCTCTGATCCTAGGGGACGCTCATGATCCGCTAATAGTCACTTGAAAATGAATAAACACTCCTGTCGAGGGTGCCGAAATTAGCACTCTGACGGACAAGTCAGTCTCCACACTCAAGAATGCTTGTATTCTAAGTTAAGCACAACAATTCTCACATACCTTTCTTATTCTGTTGCTCCTTTATTTATACTTGTTTCCTGGGCCTCGAGGCCAGACCCACTTTTCATTCATTATCCTCTTATTTACTCGGCTCTATAGTTCAATATTATTCGGCCAATCTGTATTATTCGGCATTCTGATCGTGCAGAATAGAGCCGAGTAATATCTGTCTTCCAAAGTATGCTTCTGACTCTTCCAATTATCCGGCTCCCACAATTGCCCCCAAACACCCCACTAGCATCAGTTAGTCGGCGTGTTTGGCTTCTAGTCTGGGCAGTCAAAAATTCGGTGGTTAACTCTCTTCCCGATGCGCGTCAGAACTGCAACGCTTTCCCGCCTCATTCGCGCTTCTCTCGTATTTATTACGATTTGAAACTTCAGTCCCTTCGAATGCATGTTTTTTTAAATATTTGAACCTCCTGGATTGCCAGTCGGTGTCTCTCCTCCGACGCGTTTTCTGCGACTCCTCTCTGTCTTCTCTTTTGCCTTTCGTAAGTTTTCTTCTCTTTGCAACCCTACTTTCCCTATTTATTTTTGATTCAGAATATCCTTGGGTCCTCTCCAGAATGGCTAAGCATTTGAAAGACCTCGTTTCTGAGGGTCGAATTTCTGGGTTCCGAAGACATTTCTCTATCCCCGATGATGTCCATCTATCTCTAGTAACGGACAATACCCTTGATATAGAGAGGGGCGACCAAAACACAATCGTCATTCCTTTCCTATCCATTGCGGAGGGCGGAGTTCGCTTTCCCCTACACCCATTTCTTAGGGTCGTCCTCCGCTATTGGGGTTTGATTCCTTCGCAACCCAATGTGAATTTTTTTCGAAATATAATGAGGGTCGTCCTCTGCTATTGGGGTTTGATTCCTTTGTAACCCAATGTGATTTTTTTTCAGATTGTAATGGGAATCGTAGAGTTGAACCGGCGTCTCAGGATCAACCTTGGCATTCCGGCGATTCGGCACTGCTACACTTTAGCCAAATCCTCCGATCAGCTCGGGTGCTATTTTCTCAAGGCTAAGGACACTGATCATCACTTGGTAACGATGCCTGCCAGCTCTGGCAAACGAGTTGATGATGTAATGGTCAATGTCCGAGGCAACTGGGAATTTGGCAAAGGCGAAGATCGCCTAGACTCCGTTTGGGAATAGGACCCATATTCCCAAACGGAGGGGTGAACCAGGTTATCATATAACTCCTTGTTTGTTGATCTTTCTTTTATTCAGCTTTTTCTCGAAGTCTAACCTTTTGTTTTTACAGGCAATAAGTTGAAGAGGATTCTGACCTAGCTTGACGATGAAGTCCTTGCAGAAATTAAGACTACACTAAAGTACTTTGGCCGTCCAAACGTACATAAGTAAGGGAGAGTCGCCCATATTCTTCGGCGGTACGAGCCTACCTATACTATATTCTCGGCTGCGGATGACATTCTGATCCCAACTGGCGAACAGCACCTTACGGCTCTGTAGACGCGCCCGCGTGAGGCCCTCGTGCTACAGTTCGAACTCAATTTGTGTCACGGTCCTTAATCTGAACCAAAGAGTCCAAATCCGGCAAATCGTTTTGAGAAAACAGATTTTTAGAAAAAGAAGTGCCAAACATGGACTGCTTTGCCAGATACAGAGTCGCCACCTAAATATTTTTTATGGGGGAATTTAGGAAACCCTGACTCGGTGCCAAAGGCCACGTGTCCGTCATCACCAAAGTTGCCTCGGCTCGAGAGCTTGGGTACGATTAGGGAAGGTCAGCTATGAGCACCCCATCTCGCCTGATCCGAAGATTGGCCTTTACTAACCATGATATTCAATTTTGAAAACGTTATGTGTTCTTATCCCGATTATTAGCCTAGAATTACTATGTTATACACACAACACAAAAGTATAGACTAGATTGCCTAATTTGGGAATAAGCATTGCATATCCATTTGTTTTGGAAAAATGTTTTGGAATTTGCTACTCGCAAGTAGGCTAAAACACGGATTTCAATGAGCTATTCCAACTCAGACAATCCAACCTTCACCCACAGGCATTCAAGCAGTTATATCACATAAGCAGCTAGCCTCATGGTAATCATGCTATCATGGCAACACTTACACGCATGCAAGGATGCTAAAGCATAACTACTTACATCGTACTCCGTGCCAAAACAAAGATCTCGTTAGCAATCAATCCATGATCCAAGTCCATGTTTAAATGTCTAATGCAACGCATACGGAATGTCACTAGAGTAGGCTCGGCTATTCTATGAATGACATGTGAAAATGCACAAGTAGCATGTATTCATGTTAGATTTGAAATACTAATGCAGTTTGCATGATGCGCCGAGCCCGGTGCATGCAATACTGATGAATGATGCACGCATGGATAGCATAAGGTATGCTAAATTAAACATGAACTATTACTAACCATCAAAGCAGGTAAGTAAAAGGGAGAAAGAGGTGGGGGTTGGAAGACATGCACACACTCACCCACACTTATTACAAATTCGCCCTCGCTCGGAGAGACTGAGAGAATAGTACAAATTAACTAACTCGCAAGCTAATTAATTATTACAGACCAACTAAATTAGTTAAGCAAATCAACTAATCTAAGAAAGTGATAAACAGCCTCGGGAAAAGAGCCCAATGTAATGCATGCTCGGTCTTGCCCGGAAGTCCACTGCCGTGCACAAGCTGCCTCTGTTTTCCCTGCTATACTCCTCTAAAAACTGCCAAAGTCTCAGAATTGCTTCCCTGGACATTGGGAGACACCACTGGCTGAGGAGAATGGCCACCAGCACTAAGATGTGAACATCGACTGTTGATGAAGCTATCGGCCACGGATTTATGGTCGGTCGGCACTGAACACTGCCAGTCGGCCAAGAATGTCTGCAGAACCTGCAATTGATAGTAGAAGAGGGCAAGCCACAGCATGGCAATGCATTTCAAGCAATGAATGCACCGACCATATCCCTTATCATGTTTATGACTTAAAGGGACATGGTCCTTGGTTCTCGGACCATCAAGCGCGTATTTCAATGCATGATGGCCCAAGAGACCAATTTATGCATGTTGATTTCAAATGCAATGCAAACCAACAAACAAAGGCCCAACTCCCATCACTAAATCAAGGAACAAGGCATGCATGCTAGATGGAGTGCAACCTAGGCATGTGAACTAGCATGCAACATGGGCATACAATGCATTTATGCAAGTATGCAAGCAAACATGCAAGGTAAGCATGCAAACAAGCAAAGGATGGACTTAAGCACGGTTTAGGCAGCCCTTACTAGGCCTAAAAGTCGGCCAAGAATGTCTGCAGAACCTGCAATTGACAGCAGCAGAGGGCAAGGCACAGCATGGCAATGCATTTCAAGCAATGTATGCACCGACCATATCCCTTATCATGTTTATGACTCAAAGGGACATGGTCCTTGGTTCTCGGACCATCAAGCGCGCATTTCAATGCGTGATAGCCCAAGAGACCAAGTTGTGCATTTTTCATTTCAAATGTAATGCAATCGACATAGTCAAACCAAGGGGCTTCTACCTCTATCATGACTTACTTCAAGAGGTGAGGCAATGCATGCACAATGCAATGCAACCTAGGCATGCAAGCTAAGGGTGCAACATGGCAATGCAATGTGTACATGCAAGTATGCAAGCAAACATGCGAGGTGAGCATGCAAACAAGCAAAGAGATGGACTTAAACATGATTAGGCAATTCTCAAACAAGCCTAAATCAGTGGCCAAAGTGCTCAAAGATGGAGGCCAACACACGCACACACATGCACATGTTAAAGGGCTAATACTTAAGCACAAAAGGGCAACTCTCAAGCACACTTGAAAGAGGCATAACATGGACAATTAGCATGTAAATTAAGCTTTGAAAATCATGCAAGAACATGGTGCCAAACCAACCCAAACAATGCAATCAAGGTATGCAAGCAAAGTCCAAGATTCAAAGCAAGCTAAAGGGGTATTGAACCACACTTAACAAGACCAAACATGGCATGAATTCAATGACCCAAAACAGAGTTTTAGCACATAAAACAAGGCCCAAAAGATTGCTTAGATGTCATCTAAATAACTTGAATTCAAAAGCATGCACAATGACCAAAACATGGAGCATGCAACACAAGCCTTAGACACATCAAAGGGACCATGAAATGCAAGCATATAAGCATACTAAGTGGACTAAAATGACATGGAAAATGGTCCCAACCCACTAAATCAAAGCAAGTAATGCATGCTATACACTCACACCCTTAAGGCCAACAAGCCAAAAATGCAAAGGGGCTATACAATGCATGCCAAAGTCGACCCAAACAACTAAGGATAGACCTTAATCATGGCAAAATAAACATGAAAGCTTCACAAAGCCAAGCCTAAAACATGCTAGAACAATGGTTTACAACCCAAGTCATGTTAAGGCAACAAAATGGCATTACAAGGCCTGCATGCTAAGCAAGCATGGTGTACCAAAACCAACTTAAAACAATACTATTTCATGGAAAAATAAGCATAAATAATAGCTAAGGCATGGTCAAACCAAAACCAACATACAACAATGCTATATTATGGCATAATAAGCATAAAAAACAGCCAAGGCATGGTCAACATGAGCCTAAGCTAGGTGCTCCCTCAAAAGGCAAAAATGGTCCTTTTCAAGGACAACAAGGAGAGGGGGTGGCCCTCTCCTTCTTGGGACCTCAAGGCACCATCCTTACCACTGAAATCCCTCAAGATTTCAGTGGTGAGGAGGCCCAAACACCAAAGTCCCGGAGCTCACACAAAATAGCACAAAACAAAGGCCAAACAAGGCTTAAGAGGGGTCAAACAATCCCAAAGCTTAAAACACTCTTAACAAACTATTTAGAGGCCTTAAAAATAGAACTTTTATGTATTATATGCAAAGCCAAAAAATAGTTGCAAGATAGGTAAAAGTAGTGTGCAAAAATGGGGTAAAAAGGGACTAGTTTCTTACCCTTGAAGTCCTCCTTCACAAATGGTGATCTTGTTGCCTCCTTGAGCTCAAATCCAGTCAAGAACACCAAGAAAAACCCTCTGGTCCCTTAACAACCAAGAGAAGGTGTAACACTATGTGTTTGTGCGCAATAGTATGGACAAACACACACTAGACACACACAAGAGAGAGATATAGAGATAGGAAATATGTATCAACCCTAACCCTCATCCAGAGCTCCCTCTGAAAATTTTGTAACCCTCATGCCAAGAGAGGAAGCCTCTTCTTATAGGCAACTCCCTCTTGTAAGGCTTCCAAAACAAGCCATCCAAGAGGAAAATCCCTCCATACACGTGTATGGAGGCACACACTAGACACACACAAGAGAGAGATATAGAGATAGGAAATATGTATCAACCCTAACCCTCATCCAGAGCTCCCTCTAAAATTTTTGTAACCCTCATGCCAAGAGAGGAAGCCTCTTCTTATAGGCAACTCCCTCTTGTAAGGTTTCCAAAACAAGCCATCCAAGAGGAAAATCCCTCCATACACTATGGAGGGGAACAGAGTGGGTGCCAGCTATCACAGCTGGCACAAAATATCTACTAAAAGTAGATGAACAGTGATCGGCCATTTAAAATTGCCATTTTGGCAAAATAAATGGCCGATCAGCAACAAAGAGTGTCGACTGGCAATATACATTGCCGATGGCATAAAATCACTAGCTGGTGGCCTCGAGCCATGGCTGGTGATGTGTGGGGATGCCTCACAAGGCATTCCCTGCCCCTCCAAGGCAAAACACAAGTGTTTGGTGCAAAACCAGACACAATACGGTCGAGTCAAGAGACCCTGAAGCAAGGCGCGCAACCGTGACCTCCGGAAACTCAAGACGAACACAAACAAGGGTAATCACCAAGTGTTCCAATGGTGACGTCCAAGTCTTGAGGACGGTCAAAAATGGGGTGTCTACAGGCTCTTATCTTCCCCAGCTTCAAGACCCTCAGGCAAATTGGTCTTGAAGCTTCTGATTCGGAGCAAGGCTTAGAGCCGGTGGTCGAAGTAGTTGCCGAATCAATGAATGTGTTCGCTGCGGAGGCCGAAGAGGTTGACAAAGCTCTGAAATCAGCGTTTGCGGCAGCCGATCTTAACCAGCCTAACTCTCCGTCCACTTCGGGTCGGGCAGAGTTTTCCTTCGGAGATATTTTTACAAACTTGGGAGATCTAACCGGTGCTTTTTCTGAAGGCATGGCTGGGGAAAATCTCACGCAAATGGCGAGAAAGAGAAATGTCGAGCGAATGGCCACCTAAAAGAAAGCCGAGGCCGCTTGTTTTGAGCTTGCCCCGATTGAATCTTTACAACCAATTACTGGAGAAGAAACAACTCAAGTTGTTGTGGCTGAGATGCAAGGGGCTGAACAGCAAGTTACGGAAGAACGGCTGGTTTCAAAAGAGTGGGGAAAAAAACGTTCCGCCGAGGAAGAGGCCGACTCAGAGGATAGCCCTACTGACAAACGGCCTCGCTTAGAGGAGTCCAACGTGGTTGTCCCTTTCATTTTCAACCAAAGATCAAAGACACGCCAATCTCCTCTAACGCATCTGCTATGAAGGATCCAACCGTGGCGTTGAGCTTGGCCGCCTCAGTTTCGCTACTGGCTGACAAGGCCACCTTTCGAGAAGAGCCGGATTTGGTAGCTATAGCGTTCGCTACCCAGTCGACCCTTCTGGTATGTATACGATACTTTCTTTTTTGCTCGTTTGGTTTGGTTTGTATACAATATTGCTTGGTGTGGTGATCCAAACTTGTTTTGCAGACGGTTGGAAGGATAGCCGAACTAGGCCGCCGGCAGTGTGATGCCATTGAAAGAATTGGCCGCTTAAAGTTTGAAGCTGAAGGTGAAAGAAGCAGGGCCGAGTTCGAGGCGATGAGAGCTGCAATGGAAAGTGCTCGAGCCGAAGCTGAAAAGGAGAGGGCTCGGACTGCTGACCAGCTCAGATCTGATGCCGAGGATAGGGCGAATGCGAGCGTGGAGTCACTCAAGTTAGCCCAGGAGGCGCTTTCCAAGGCAGAGGCCGAGTTAGAAGAATTGAAGGCGGCTAAGGAAAAAGCCGAATCTGAAGCTTCTACAGCGCTAGAGACTGGGAAGAGCGCCGCCTTGAAGGAATACGTAGATGAGGTCCCCAAAATTGAGAATCGGGGATTCAAACATGGGTGGCTCTAAGGCCTTGCTGCCGCTGGAGTTACATTGGCCTTGCCAATTCCATACGAGCAAGTGGACATTGAGCCACTTAAGTCTGATCTCGAGGATTGATCTGGGAGACATTCTAGTTTTATTAGGATCTTCAATTTCAATGTATGTTTTTGTTTAGTGGATTCATGTTAGTTCAAGGTAATTTTCATGTATAAATTCATTACTATCTGTGCTCAATTTATTAATGAAAATTTCCTTCCCGTTTCACTATTACATGTACGCAGTTTTTGATATTAATGAAGAGTTTTGCCTTCCACTACTTTGGATAAAATGATTACTGTCTGTTGTGCTTTCTAACTATCGATTGGATAACAGTGTAATCTTGGTAATTATATTAGTTAAACTTTAATTTATCCGAACAACTAAATCGACTCTTGGTGCCGAATAGGACTAGTAAATCGATTCATGAAGCAGCTGCGGCACTCAAGCCGAATAGATTGATGAATCTGCCCTTGCCCCCGCTAGTTCATGAACATTAAACGCCGAATCAGACAATATTGATGAGTCGATTCGTGAAGCGGCTGCAGCACTCAAGCCAAATAGATTGATGAATCTACCCTTGCCCCAGCTGGTTCAAGCATATTAAATGCCGAATCACACATTATTGATGAGTTGATTCGTGAAGCGCCTGCGGCACTACTCAAGCCGAATAGATTGATGAATCTGCCCTTGCCCCAGCTGGTTCAAGAATATTAAATGCCGAATCACACAATATTGATGAGTCGATTCGTTAAGTTGCTGCAGCACTACTCAAGCCAAATAGATTGATGAATATGCCCTTGCAAAAGTTAAGACTGCCGAATAACAGTGTTTGATGAGGGCACGACTCGGTCGGTGCTGGGCTGTTGAGGTTTTGATATTAATGAGATTGCCTCAGTGGCGCTGCCCTCATAGGGAATAAATGAATGAAGGTCCTATCTATGTGCTCAGTGAGCAACTCAGCCCAGGTCTTTGATGAAGAATAAAC
>NW_021025125.1:1409345-1469454 GCF_004153795.1 Camellia sinensis
TTGTATACGATATTGCTTGGTGTGGTGATCCAAACTTGTTTTGCAGACGGTTGGAAGGATAGCCGAACTAGACCGCCGGCAGCGTGATGCCATTGAAAGAATTGGCCGCTTAAAGTTTGAAGCTGAAGGTGAAAGAAGCAGGGCCGAGTTCGAGGCGATGAGAGCTGCAATGGAAAGTGCTCGAGCCGAAGCTGAAAAGGAGAGGGCTCGGACTGCTGACCAGCTCAGATCTGATGCCGAGGATAGGGCGAATGCGAGCGTGGAGTCACTCAAGTTAGCCCAGGAGGCGCTTTCCAAGGCAGAGGCCGAGTTAGAAGAATTGAAGGCGGCTAAGGAAAAAGCCGAATCTGAAGCTTCTACAGCGCTAGAGACTGGGAAGAGCGCCGCCTTGAAGGAATACGTAGATGAGGTCCCCAAAATCGAGAATCGGGGATTCAAACGTGGGTGGCTCAAAGGCCTTGCTGCCGCTGGAGTTACATTGGCCTTGCCAATTCCATACGAGCAAGTGGACATTGAGCCACTTAAGTCTGATCTCGAGGATTGATCTGGGAGACATTCTAGTTTTATTAGGTATCTTCAATTTCAATGTATGATTTTGTTTAGTGGATTCATGTTAGTTCAAGGTAATTTTCATGTATAAATTCGTTACTATCTGTGCTCAATTTATTAATGAAAATTTCCTTCCCGTTTCACTATTACTTGTACGCAGTTTTTGATATTAATGAAGAGTTTTGCCTTCCACTACTTTGGATAAAACGATTACTGTCTGTTGTGCTTTCTAACTATCGATTGGATAACAGTGTAATCTTGGTAATTATATTAGTTAAACTTTAATTTATCCGAACAAGTAAATCGACTCTTGGTGCCGAATAAAACTAGTAAATCAATTCATGAAGTGGCTGCGACACTCAAGCCGAATAGATTGATGAATCTGCCCTTGCCCCAGCTGGTTCAAGAATATTAAATGCCGAATCACACAATATTGATGAGTCGATTCGTTAAGTTGCTGCAGCACTACTCAAGCCAAATAGATTGATGAATATGCCCTTGCAAAAGTTAAGACTGCCGAATAACAGTGTTTGATGAGGGCACGACTCGGTCGGTGCTGGGCTGTTGAGGTTTTGATATTAACGAGATTGCCTCGGTGGCGCTGCCCTCATAGGGAATAAATGAATGAAGGTCCTATCTATGTGCTCAGTGAGCAACTCAGCCCAGGTCTTTTATGAAGAATAAACAAGCACGAATGTCGAATAGACTCTTGTTTAACAGCAAAGCGGAAGCGAGGACGCTAGCTGGCTAGGAGGAGACCCCCGCCCCCCCCAATTTGAAAAAAAAAATCCCCGGAAGTGGCGAACCTTCGTGCGTGGAGGTAGGGTTTCGAGGGATCGGAAGAGACGTGAATCTCCTCGTCGTCGAAGTAGGTTGCCTAGGAGGGACAAGGAGCCACAGGGCAAATCCCCGCAACCCCGTTCTGGAAGGGAGCCCGGTGTGAACCCACGCCCATTGAGTTTTGCAGTCTTCGTGGGGACTAGACCCATGACAGATGTAGACTCGATCGTATGAGATTCAAGTGTGACAGTCGAATTTGCTCGACAGATTTTTCCTCCTGAGGTCCAACAGTCGATGGTAGGTCGGTAGGACTTCAAAGTGTTTCGTGAAGGCATTCACGGTGCGGTAAAGGGGCTCTACACCGCCTACGAAATCGGCATGCGTCTCCGTGCTGCCCGCCGAGAAATAGAGAATAGGGATGAACAGATCCGAAGCTTGGAGGCTCGCGCGGAAGCGGCTGTGCGTGAGCTAAGGAAGGTCAAGGTTGTTCAGGCACAACTCGTCGGACAGGCTAACCCAATCGTGATAGAAAGGGTCAGCCAGCAGCTTATCAGTACCGCGCTCGCTGATCGCGATACAGAGAGCATGTTCGTGATGGAATCCGCAAAGAGGAGGGCCTATGAAAAAGGCTTCCACGAAGGCTGGAAAGTAGGGATACAGAAGACCAAGGAAAAGCTCGCCGAGGAAGTTTGCCAATGCGAAAATTGTGGATTTAAGCATGGTTGGATCAAGGCGCTTCAGGCCGAAGAAGCTCTCCAAGCAGCAGGCGTCGACTCGGCATTGCCATTGTACTAACGTAACCATTTTCCGTTTTCTGCCTTTGAAGTCGAGTAGAGTGAGGATGAGGGCGACGTCGTGTAAAAACACTCAATGTAACGTTCGAACGCAAATCACGTTCATAACTATGTAATTATTGTCCACTTGCTTGTATACAATATCTATTCTCACATTGCCTGATTGAATAAAATGTTTCATTATAATTTGTATTCGGTACACACGTGTTTGCACGTGTTTCATTGTATAAACATTGACTGGCCCGAGTCAACTAGGCCTTTTAATTCCGAACGGTTATATGTTGGCTTGTCATGAGCATTCTTCATTAAATATATATTTGGTATGTGTTACGCATGGTCAATTGCGCCCAAAGGTGTCATGCACCAGGGGCTCCGAATCCGGAGACAGTCAGCCCATCTATAATTGCCGTTTATATAATTAGGCCATTTTAACTCCAAAAAAAAAAAAAAAGCCAAAAATTAGTACATGGAGTGGCTATAGCCAATATCGCTCGGCGTCCGTCTTTTGGGGTTGTGTTAATGAAATTGCCTTGAGGTCGTGGCATGGATTTAGAAATAAATTGGCTTGGACTTCTCGCTCTAGTAACTTTGCTTATTGTGTTTAGACTCGATTTAAAACGATTTTGTTGCGTGGGGTTAGATAAGTGTGAATGTCAAATGGAGTTTTCTTCAGCAGCAGAGGAGAAACTCGGACTTTGGTTGAGCTTGAAATTGCAATGAATCGCAGCAGAGAACCCACTCATGCGGGAAGTAGGGCTATGAAAAAATGGGAAAAACGTCAGCCTCTAAGTCGTCGAAGCAGATCAGCACAAAGGGAGAAACAGCAATGGGGGAGTTCTCCACAACCGCGACCGAGAAATGAGGCCGACGTAGTGCCACGACTGTTGAGCATTACTATTTTCATGGGGAATTCCTTTCTAGTCCTGGGTCTTGGCCTTGACGTTGTCTGTGGTGTCGAAGCTCTCCACCTCGAGAGTGATTATCTTGTCAGTGTGAACATTGTGGATTCAAGCACGATCAGATCAAGGCATTTCAAGTTGCGGATGCTCTCCGATCAGCGGGCATTGATTCGGCGCTGCTGCTGTACCAACGCGACGTCGTATGAGAATAGATATTGTATTGCTTCGAACGCGGATTGCGTTTTTGTAATTACTGTTTAATCGAATAAAATATTTTATTTTAAAAGTTTATCTCATTCTGAAATCTTAGATGCTTAATTAAGCATCTTATTTTGAATACTGGCACGTTTTGTCTTGTTCATGCAGTTGTACTGGCTCAACCTACATATCCCTGCCTTGATGTGTAAATGTTTTCATTTTGGAGGGTGCATAGAATTTAGAATATTACTCAGCCCTTGAGCGCCGCCCGGTGGCACTATCTAGTTAGCCGAATTTGGAAGCTTTATCGGCCAAAGATGTTGTGTGCCGATGGCGCTACGAATCCGGAGGCTTTTTCGGCCCAAAGACGTCATGCGTCGATGGGGTTCCAAATTCGGAGTCTTTTTGGCCGATGGGGCTCCGAATCCGGAGTCTTTTTGGCCAATCGTGATATCCATGAAGGGTGCTCCGAATTCGGAGGCTTTTTCGGCCCAAAGACAGCATGCGCCAATGGGGAACTGAATCCGAAGGCTTTTTGGCCAATCGTTATATCCACGATGGGCGCTCCGAATCCGGTGGCTTTTTCGGCCCAAAGACAGCATGCGCCGATGGCGCTCCAAATTCAGACGTTTTTTGGCCAATCGTGATATCCACGAAGGGCGTTCCGAATCCGGAGACTTTTTCGGCCCAAAGACAGTATGCGCCGATAGGACTCCGAATCCGGAGTCTTTTTGGCCAATTGTGATATCCATGAAGGGCACTCCGAATCCGGAGTCCTTTTGGCCGATGGGGCTCCGAATCCAGAGGCTTTTTGGCCAATAGTGATATCCTATGAAGGGCGCTCCAAATCCCGAGGCTTTTTCGGTCTAAAGATGTCATACGCCGATGGGGATCCAAATCCGGAGTCTTTTTGGATAATCGTGATATCCACGAAGGGCGCTCCGAATTCGAAGGCTTTTTCAGCCTAATGACACTATGCGCCGATGGGGCTCCGAATCCGGAGGCTTTTTGGCCAATCGTGATATCCTACGAAGGGCGCTCTAAATCCGGAGCCTTTTTCAGTCCAAAGACATCATGCGCCGATGGGGCTCCGAATCCGGAGTCTTTGGCCAATCGTGATATCCAAGAAGGGCGCTCTGAATCCGGAGGCATTTTCGGCTCAAAGACGACATGCGCCGATGGGGCTTCGAATCCGGAGTCTTTTTGGCCAATTGTGATATCCATGAAGGGTGCTCCGAATCCGGAGGCTTTTTCAGCCCAAAGACGTCGTGCGCGATGGCACTCCGAATCTGGAGTCTTTTTGGCCAATCGTGATATCCACGAAGGGCGCTCCGAATTCAGGGGCTTTTTTGTCCCAAAGACGTCATGCGCTGATGGGGCTCCGAATCCGGAGTCTTTTTGGCCAATCGTGATATCCACGAAGGGCACTCCGAATTCGGAGTCTTTTTGGCCATTAGGGTTCCAAATCCGTAGGCTTTTTGGCCAATCGTGATATCTTACGAAGGGCACTCCGAATCCGGAGACTTTCTCGGCCCAAAGACGGCATGCGCTGATGGGGCTCCGAATCCGTAGTCTTTTTGGCCAATCGTGATATCCACGAAGGGTGCTCTGAATCTGGAGGGTTTTTCTGCCCAAAGACGGCATGCACCGATGGGGCTTCGAATTCGAAGTCTTTTTGGCCAATCGTGATACCCACGAAGGGCGCTCTGAGTCCGGAGGCTTTTTCGACCCAAAGACAGCATGCGCCGATGGGGCTCTGAATCTGAAGTCTTTTGGCCAATCGTGATATCCACGAAGGGCGCTCCAAATCCGGAGACTTTTTCAGCCCAAAGACGGCATGTGTCGATGGGACTTTGAATCCGGAGTCTTTTTGGCTAATCGTGATATCCACGAACGGCGCTCCGAATCCGAAAGCTTTTTTGGCCGAAAGACGTCATGCGCCGATGGGTCTCCGAATCTAGAGTCTTTTTGGCCAATCGTGATATCCACAAAGGGCGCTCCAAATCTGAAGGCTTTTTCATCGGAGCGCTATTTTAAATAAGAATCCAACTTCTGAACAAGAATCCTTTCATTCCAATGGTGGAATGTATACGTGGCTAATCATTTAGAACTAGGATCATTCCCCACAAGTCAGGTTTGATGACAAAATTTTCGTGAGTGCTTCAGGAGCAATGCCACGTACCTAATTTTCCATCAACCGGTCTCCTATCATCTGGAAATACGTTGGGGAGTAACTTTCCCGGTGTGTAGCGGCGCGGCTGAACGCGTTGATCATACGTCCTGGCAAGCTGCTACTAGTATCGCCTAAAGCTTCCGTGACTTTTCGCTAGGGAGCCGTCCGACATCGGCGAGGCTATTTTGATTCGGCACTTCAGTGGAGTTGACCTGCGACTCTGTTGGTGTCTTTCCAGAAAAGAGATAACATGCTTATGCGGATTGCCAGGAACCACGGATCTACTCGATGCCGTGTTCGGTCGGGAAATGTAGCAGCTGATGATAGGTGCTTGGCACGGGCTGAATATGATGCAACCAAGTTCGCCCCATGATGAGATTATACGGCGAAGGGAGCTTGACGACCAAGAATTCCACATCCACTGTTTGGGAGCCTGCTCGAACGGGAAGTGTGGTTTTTCCCAACAGGTACTTTGGATTTGCGTTGAAGCAAAATAATGGATGAGAAGCCGGAGACAGGTCTGATTCATTGAAGCCGAGTTTGATGAAGGTCTCGTAATACATAACCTCCGAAGTGCTGCCCTGGTCTATGAGGACGCGTTCAATGGTAAATCGGTTTACGTTTAGTTCAATGACCAATGGATCAATATGGGGGAGTGTTATGCCGATAAGATCAGAATCGTCAAAGATAATACTCAAAGCTTTGTGAGGCTGTTTCCTTGGTGTGTGTTGCTTCTGGGGGACTGACTGAATTGCGTGTACAGTACATGGCGTTGGAAGGCTGTATATCATATGAATAACGCCGAGCGGACGTGAGTCTTGCCGAAGGGCAACTGTTTTGATTGCGCTCATTCGGACACGTTGCTCGAGCCAACCATCTTGGACCAATTCCTCAATGTGGTCTTTCAAAGTATAGCAACTGTCTGTATTATGACCGTGACCTTTGTGATATTCACACTGTCTATCCCGCCTTCTCATGTCAAGGGGTCCAACCATTTTGGACGGCCATTTGAAGAACGGAAGATGTTGGATTTTGGACATAACCGAGCTGATTGGCTCTGACAGCTCCGTATATTTCTTGTCGGCACACTTTGTGCGCCTGCTATCGACCTGCAGTTGCTCATTTGCTCGGTGTGAGCATTGATCGCTCGATCAATGATAATCCCGTTTCTTGTCTCATTTAGCTCATTGTCGTGGTTTAGGACTCTGAGGTGGTACAGAACTTATTGGTTGAGCAATTTCAAGAGGGGCCGTTTTGTTCACCATTTGTCTAGCTTTAACCCACAAGGCGTTGTCTTCCACTTTGCAGTATTCCTTGACTTTCTTCATCAATGCCCAGACTTTTTGGGGGGGCCTTCTTGTCAGGGAACTGCGGAGGGCACTATTTTGAAGGCGGTGATGGCCATTGACTCGTTGCAGGCGTCATCAACAAGATTAAAGAACTCCCAATATCGTGCCAAATACGCCCTTAGTGTTTCTCCTGGCTGGATCTGCATTGCCCAGAGAGAGTCGACTTGTTTCGACTGGACCTCGTTAGTGATGAATCTAGCCCTAAAGGATTTCTGTAATTAGCGAAAAGTTTTGATTGAAGTCGGCTCCAGTTTATAATACCACCTGACAGCCAATGGTCCCAAACTGCAGGGGAATATTCGACACATGAGGGCCTTGTCGTCTGCATGCAATGTCATGGCTTGCTTGTAGTAGCGGATGTGGTCGGTGGGGTCTGATTTACCGTCGTACAAGGTGAATGACGATGCTTTGAATTTCTTGGGTAGCACTGCCTTTGCAATCCGCCATACGAAGGGATCGTGTTGATCTTCGTCCGAACTGTTCCTTCTTCGCTTATGCCTTATACGGGGACTTTTTTCAAAAGAACTGGTAGTTTCAGGTTGTCCCTTCTTCTTGGGCTCCGGGGATAACGAGTCGGAGTCGCTATCAGTGTCGTCTTGTCGGGCTCGAGGTCGTCGACCACCTGTCTTCGGAGATCGTTCCGGATTTAAGCGTACAGCTTGTTTAGACTTCACCACTTCCAAGGCCAAATCTTCACGAAGACGTTCGTTCACCACGATCATGTTCTCCAACCTTTGTTCATTTTTCTTTGCTTGTTCCATGATCGCTTGCATTGCTTCATGCTCTGGGGTCGAGGGTGAGGCGAAGTTTAGAGTGCGTCTTTCAGGGATGGTGTCCGGTCCAAGCATGTTTGATGGAGTGAGGTCGTCTCTTTGTGTCGTTTCATTAGTGGCTATCAGAGGGTCTTCCGTTGCGCCCGCCATAGATGTGTTTGAGTATTCCCACAGACGGCGCCAATTGTGGAGAGGTGGTTTGGAAATACTCTTCTGATCCTGGAGGACGCTCGTGATCCGCTGATAGTCACCTGAAAAGGAATAAACACTCCAGTCGGGGGTGCCAGAATTAGCACTCCGACGGACAAGTCAGTCTCCACACTCAAGAATGCTTGTATTCTAAGTTAAGCACAACAATTCTCACATACCTTTCTTATTCTGTTGCTCCTTTATTTATACTTGTTTCCTGGGCCTTGGGGCCAAGCCCACTTTTCACTCATTATCCTCTTATTTACTCGGCTCTATAGTTCAATATTATTCGGCCTATCTGTATTATTCGGCATTCTGATCATGCAGAATAGAACCGAGTAATATCTGTCTTCCAGAGTACGCTTCTCACTCTTCCAATTATCCAGCTCCCACAACTTTATTTGTTCATATTTCAATTATTTAATAAATCCTAAAATTTACAACGTGAAGCAAACAAGCATAGACTATGGCATTCATTTTGGAAAAGTCTGATTTCATATATTTTGAAAGAGTTTTGAAGATGTACAACTCAAAAAAAATGAGTTTACAAACATGAAAATCAACATCATTCTAAATTAAGTGACACAACTTCCATCCATCTGCAGTCATACAGTTCTATCAAGTAAGCAAGTAGCCACATAGTAGGATGTTAAACATAGTAAGGAAAATATACACAAGCAGGATACTAAAGCATAAAAACTTATATATTTACCGACGTCCCGCGAACAGCTACAAAACAAAGTTAGTAAAACATGCATGATCTTATAAACAAGATTCTAATGCAATAAATACACAAAAATGCAACTAAAAATTCGGCTACTAATACACGACATGTCAATCATCTCAAGACATGGGGTAACGCATAAAATCACATAAAAGATGCAAACTTAGCCGAATAAAGATGTATGAAACATGGATACAAAGTATGGATATGATAAAAAAAATAAAAACATGATGCTTATTTACTGATATGGCAAGTAAATGAAAGGGATAAGAAGAAGCGGGGGTTAGAAAGTATTACAACACCGAACAAAACAAAGTTAGTAAAAACATGCATGATCCTATATACAAGATCCTAATGCAATTTACTCATGAAATGCAACTAAAGATCCGACTTAAAATATATATGACATGTCAATCATCTCAAGACATGGGGTAACGCATAAAATCACATAAAAGATGCAAACTTAGCCGAATAAAGATGTATGAAACATGGATACAAAGTATGGATATGATAAAAAAAATAAAAACATGATGCTTATTTACAGATATGGCAAGTAAATAAAAGGGATAAGAAGAAGCGGGGGTTAGAAAGTATTACAACACCGAATATTTATAATACCGAGTAAAAGACGTGGGGTTTAGAAATTATTACCAAACCAAATATACTAATAATAATATAACATAGACAAATAAAATAAACATAATAATAATAGTAGTAGTAGTTGCAGTAGTAGTAGCAGTAGTAATAATAATAATAACAATAATAATATACATATATTTAAGAGAAGTGTGCGTGGTGGTTTCACCCACCACCGCATGAAAAACATATATTATTATTATTATAGTATAATAATATGTTAGTATAATAATATATTAATATACAACATAATATAATAAATATATTATTATATTATTTGCATTATTATTAAAATAAAAAAAATTATATATTTAAAACAGCAAAAAAAATGTAAGAAAACAAAAAAATGACATCAGATAAATTAGCTAATCATTTCTACCATGTTGTATTACATATTTAAAGATAAGAGAAATAAAAAGGAAATAAATGAGAAAAGTGCGAAGACCCACCTTTGGAGAGATGAATTTTCTGATTAACAAACTTTCTTCTTTTATACCCTTACGATTATAATGTATGCTTTGAAATTTTAGCAAGATGTTTCAAGTTCTAACTTTAGTACAATATTGAATGGTTGAAAATGCTCTCTTGCTCTCAAAATAACTTAATATTTTTAAAAATCAATTTCTCTCCCTCAAGATTTTTGAAATAAAAATTCTCTTAACCAAAAATTTTTCCCTATTTTTGAAACAAAATTTTCTTTCTCATAATTTTCTCCCCCCCGCCTCCTCTTTTCCAAAACAACAAAATGAGGGGGTATTTATAGAATTTTCAAACACTAAAACACATGGCTTACCATGTGATATCTCAAAACCATGCGGCTTACCATGTGGTTTGAGAGCTGATTTTCCAAAATTGCTAAATTTTTCGAAAAAGAAAAAATTCAAGAAAATATTTTTGAATAGGTCTAAAATAATTTAGCCAAAATGGGTACAAGGTTGGAATTAAAACTTAAATCTGATTTTTCTGCTGAGAAATTCGTAAAATAACACATTTCAATTTTTATCATTGGGTGTTCGGAAGAAAGCACCCAACTCTTTAGGCCGGTCAAAATGGGTGTGTCTACAGTTGCCCCTATTTGACACAACTCAAAGTCATTTTATGACGAGAGTAAATGTCAAAGCCCAAAAACGACCCTTTTGACAATGTCGTAAGACTTGGGCAAACAATTAGGCGAAGATACAAATGCAGTTGGTTGAACCTAAGGGTTGCCTACATATCCCTTTGCAAGGAATCAAACCAGTGTAGTTCAGGGGCAACATGCAAATGATATGCTTGAAAATTTAATTGAAAGTTGGACTTACACGTTTCACGAAGCCATTTTTTTCTTCTTGAAAGTTTATGATCAATGCAATGCAATGTAACAAGTAATATATGAGGCAAGCCTCATGCAAATGATATGATGCATAACAAAAGATACAATCCAAACACACTCACATAAGAGAAGGAACTATAACCGATGAATAGTTTTAACCTACTACCCAAAACAGGGGAGGTATTAACCGATGGATAGTTTCAATCAACAACCCAAGAAAAGGAAGTCACTAACTGAAGGTGGTTTGAACCAACAGCTCGAGAAAGAGATAGTATCGTCATCCCGAAAAAGGGCCAGTATTAACAGAGTGGTTTTAACCTTCAACCTAAAAAAAGGGGTCAACATTAACTGATGAAAAATGTTGTAATCAAATGTTGATGTTAATAGATTGTAGCCAAGTAATGCAATAATGATAGTTGTAACCATGCAGATAATATGCTAATGCAATTGAAAGTTGGATATATATATTTTTTTCTTTTCTTTTTTAAAAATGCATGATTTATGCAATGCAAGATGTAATATATGGTGAGGCATGCCTCCTACAAATCAAGCAAACAAAAGGGGTACACCAAACACACTCACATGAGAGGAGAAAAGAAGGTTTTAATCAAACAACGAGACCTAGACCACACCTCAATATGAAATAGGGCATTGATTTCAACCGGGTAAAGAGAAAAATTGTAGCACTTGTGTCCTCTAAATTATTAGAGAGTGTATTTATCCATTTATTTTCATTTTGGAAGCCTTTGGAGTTATTGTATTTTGGTTTTGGAGGAGTATAATTCAATTTAGACTTCTTAGGATTGTTCATTCGCACATGATTTCGTTGAAAAATTCGTTGGGAACTTGAAAATTTTGTTCTGGTCTCAACAATAGTCTTCTTGGGGGTTGGCACCACCTTTCTGCCTTGCCCTTAGTGTCTCTGTTGGTTTATAGAGTCGACACCATGGGTCCCAGGGTCGACCTTTGTTTGCTGCTGTCTTCTGGGTGTTGCTACTGAAATATAGGGTCGACACCATTGCTTCCTAGGGTTGACCCTTGTTTGCTACACACATTAGTGTCTCAACCTTTCTTCTTGAGGGTTGACACCCGCTGTCTTGAGGGTTGACCCCTGTGAGTTATTTTCAAAAATTTTGGTTTGGTTTTGGGCCCAACTTTTTGGGAGTTTGACCTATTCTTTTCTTTGACTTTAGGGCTATTATTCTATCACTATAAATAGACACCAAACACACTTTTCTCATTCACTTTTTTTGTCTTCTTCTTCTTCTTCTTCTTCTTCTTCTTCTTCTACTTCTTCTCTCTCTCTCTCTCTCTCACACTTAGAAACTTAATCTTTCTTACATAGATCTCTAGATCTACTTGGTTAGAGACATCATTTCACCTTGGACCTTTGAGAAAGATTGTAGATCTCGTCAAGGGCTTTCTTTTGATCCAAGAGTTTCGTGGTTTCATCAACTTTGAGTTTTTCATGAGTTCTCCTATTTGCTTCAAGAGGTTGGGTCTATTTCCTAAACTCAATATGAGTTTGGTAGCATATTTGTGACGTATTTTTGTTATTTATATTTGGTAGTCATTTGGTTGATCTTGAAATGTTATTGTGGATTAAGGGTTTGAACAAATTGGGGGCTGTTTGGTTATGATTTTTCTATTAAATTTATCTTTGGTAAACAAACTTGCATTTGATTTTCTACAAGTGAAAAACCCCAATTTGTAGCAAAACCCTAAATGATATTGTTTTGGGAGTTGGAATTATCTTCTGTAAATGATTTGGTTGGAAGTGATAAAAAGGGAATGATTGTTGGATTTTGAAATAATAGGTGTTATTACTCTTTTGGAAAAATAAATCTGTATTGTTATCTTTTAACTATTGCATTCGAGATAACTATTTTGGCTATTGGTGGAGGATAGCATTGTCATGTGTTAGAAATTGCATATGGATTAGGCAAATATAAATCATTCATATCATGGAGGATGTAATTGATTTGGAAATTTGAACTGTATCTTTTGGAAAGAGGTTTTGGAAATTCTCACATTCTGTTTTGGAACATTTGCATTGCTTTGGAAAAACAATATTTTGAGTTACATGTATTGTACTATTGGAAAGGATAAATAAAATGGTGAATCTGGGAAGTAAGAATTATCTCGTTGAAATAAGTTGGCTTGAGTGTCCATGGTAAAAAGTCCCAAAAATTGCGTGTATACATCGATGCTGATCCTACATATGAAATTTCCTTGAAATTGCAATAGTAGTGCTTGTTTAGCCTACGTTTACATGCGTGCCAGTTTACAGTTTCCTGGGGACGAAATTTCTGTGAAAGGTTCTAAGTGTTTTGGAGATTTACCCATTTTATTTACTATTATGTTAGTTTTGGGACAAGACATTTGGAAATGTTTTGAACAATGTATTTCCTTTTTGTTCAGCGATGTAGTTACATTTGATTTAGCAATGTTTTTGCTAGTCGGTATTGAGATACTTAGATTGGTTTTTGGAAAAAGGATTTTATATTAAAGGAATAATTTGAACTTGAAAAATGCTTTGATTAAACGTAAGGTTTTGGTAATTGGAAAGAAAGGATTTTGTTGAGAACTCAAATGGATTTGAAAATACATTTGGGCATATTATATATATGTATGGCATCATGATCATTTATGCTGTTGGAGCATGTTTAGAGAAAATTATTCCTTCTGTATTGTTATCTTTTAACTATTGCATTCGAGATAACTATAGTTTCAATCAACAACCCAAGAAAAGGAAGTCACTAACTGAAGGTGGTTTGAACCAACAGCTCGAGAAAGAGATAGTATCGTCATCCCGAAAAAGGGCCAGCATTAACAGAGTGGTTTTAACCTTCAATCTAAAAAAAGGGGTCAACATTAACTGATGAAAAATGTTGTAATCAAATGTTGATGTTAATAGATTGTAGCCAAGTAATACAATAATGATAGTTGCAACCATGCAGATAATATGCTAATGTAATTGAAAGTTGGATATATATTTTTTTCTTTTCTTTTTTAAAAATGCATGATTTATGCAATGCAAGATGTAATCTATGGTGAGGCATGCCTCCTACAAATCAAGCAAACAAAAGGGGTACACCAAACACACTCACATGAGAGGAGAAAAGAAGGTTTTAATCAAACAATGAGACCTAGACCACATCTCAATACGAAATAGGGCATTGATTTCAACCGGGTAAAGAGAAAAATTGTAGCACTTGTGTCCTCTAAATTATTAGAGAGTGTATTTATCCATTTATTTTCATTTTGGAAGTCTTTGGAGTTATTGTATTTTGGTTTTGGAGGAGTATAATTCGATTTAGACTTCTTAGGATTGTTCATTCACACATGTTTTCGTTGAAAAATTCGTTGGGAACTTGAAAATTTTGTTCTGGTCTCAACAATAGTCTTCTTGGGGGTTGGCACCACCTTTCTGCCTTGCCCTTAGTGTCTCTGTTGGTTTATAGAGTCGACACCATGGGTGCCAGGGTCGACCTTTGTTTGCTGCTGTCTTCTGGGTGTTGCTACTGAAATATAAGGTCGACACCATTGCTTCCTAGGGTTGACCCTTGTTTGCTACACACATTAGTGTCTCAACCTTTCTTCTTGAGGGTTGACACTGCTGTCTTGAGGGTTGACCCCTGTGAGTTATTTTCAAAAATTTTGGTTTGGTTTTGGGCCCAACTTTTTGGGAGTTTGACTTATTCTTTTCTTTGACTTTAGGGCTATTATTCTATCACTATAAATAGACACCAAACACACTTTTCTCATTCACTTTTTTTCTCTTCTTCTTCTTCTTCTTCTTCTTCTTCTTCTCTCTCCCTCTCTCTCACACTCTTAGAAACTTAATCTTTCTTACATAGATCTCTAGATCTACTTGGTTAGAGACATCATTTCACCTTGGACCTTTGAGAAAGATTGTAGATCTCGTCAAGGGCTTTCTTTTGATCCAAGAGTTTCGTGGTTTCATCAACTTTGAATTTTTCATGAGTTCTCCTATTTGCTTCAAGAGGTTGGGTCTATTTCCTAAACTCAATATGAGTTTGGTAGCATATTTGTGACGTATTTTTGTTATTTATATTTGGTAGTCATTTGGTTGATCTTGCAATGTTATTGTGGATTCAGGGTTTGAACAAATTGGGGGCTGTTTGGTTATGATTTTGCTATTAAATTTATCTTTGGTAAACAAACTTGCATTTGATTTTCTACAAGTGAAAAACCCCAATTTGTAGCAAAACCCTAAATGATATTGTTTTTGGAGTTGGAATTATCTTCTGTAAATGATTTGGTTGGAAGTGATAAAAAGGGAATGATTGTTGGATTTTGAAATAATAGGTGTTATTACTCTTTTGGAAAAATAAATCTGTATTGTTATCTTTTAACTATTGCATTCGAGATAACTATTTTGGCTATTGGTGGAGGATAGCATTGTCATGTGTTAGAAATTGCATATGGATTAGGCAAATATAAATCATTCATATCATGGAGGATGTAATCGATTTGGAAATTTGAACTGTATGCTTTGGAAAGAGGTTTTGGAAATTCTCACATTCTGTTTTGGAACATTTGCATTGTTTTGGAAAAACAATATTTTGAGTTACATGTATTGTACTATTGGAAAGGATAAATAAAATGGTGAATCTGGGAAGTAAGAATTATCTCGTTGAAATAAGTTGGCTTGAGTGTCCATGGTAAAAAGTCCTAAAAATTGCGTGTATACATCGGTGCTGATCCCACAGATGAAATTTCCTTGAAATTGCAATAGTAGTGCTTGTTTAGCCTACGTTTACATGCGTGCCAGTTTACAGTTTCCTGGGGACGAAATTTCTGTGAAAGGTTGTATGTGTTTTGGAGATTTACCCATTTTATTTACTATTATGTTAGTTTTGGGACAAGACGTTTGGAAATGTTTTGAGCAATGTATTTGCTTTTTGTTCAGCGATGTAGTTGCATTTAATTTAGCAATGTCTTTGCTGTATGGTATTGAGATACTTAGATTGGTTTTTGGAAAAAGGATTTTATATTAAAGGAATAATTTGAACTTGAAAAATGCTTTGATTAAACGTAAGGTTTTGGTAATTGGAAAGAAAGGATTTTGTTGAGAACTCAAATGGATTTGAAAACGCATTTGGGCATATTATATATATATATATATGGCATCATGATCATTCATGCAGTTGGAGCATGTTTAGTTTTTGAAATATTATCTACTGGGCTTTACGCTCACCCTACGTGGCCAAAATGTTTTTTAGGTTTACATGTGTGGATGTGGACTATGACGTGAAGTTGTGTTCGGAACCGTGTAGGGTGGCTCAGTTATTTGTAGGTCATGGGCCATTTGTGTTATTTATTGGTCGTGTGCCATTCTTGTAAAGGTTACACCCTTGTGTATGATGTAAGTCTCAGGGCATTCAATTTAATTTATAACATCTGTGTATTTTGTTTTTTTGTTTTAGTTACAGAACATCGATTCGATATAGATGTTGCATCAAGGAATGTATAAAATCGGATAAATGCATGTATTGCATGACTATATTATATTCATTTGCATGAGAGTTGTTATTTATTGTTCATCGTTGGGTGGTTTATTTACGTGAGCGGAACCGTGTAGATTCGGGGCGTGACAAAAATGGTCTTAACCAATGAATGAGACCTAGACTGTACCTCAATACGAAATAGGGCGATGGTTTTCAACTGGGTGTAGACACCCCATTTTTACCGGCCCTAAGACTTGGGCGCTTTTTTTTTATTACCCGTTGATAAAAATCCGAATGTATTTCTCACATAATTCTCAGTAAGAAAAATGAAATTTATGCTTCATTTCCAACCCTAAGCCTATTTTGGCCAAGTGTTTTAGACCTATTCAAACTCTCTTTTCAAATATTCCTTTTATGCATAACGTTGTTTTCCCTAAGAAAGATAAAGGGAAAAAATATCAGTGAATAGTGCTTGGTGAATAGTGTTGGCCGGCCAAATAGTGCCAGTTGGCTAAATAGTGCCGGTCGGTTGATTAATTGGCTGGCCAACCAACTTTTTGGCCAGTCGGCTAATTTGCCCAAGAGTAAGGCCGTTTTAGCAGAATTCTTGTTGAATGCATGTGAGTCATGCCATTTTAGATCTTTTCTTGCTATATTTACGCACGAGGTACACACCCACCCCCTCTATTATCATCCTTTGGCCTCAATTGTCAAAAGGGAGTTTGTCCTCATCCTAAAAGTGGGCATCCAATGCAACCACCCATTCACCCCATCAACCTTGTCTCGTACCTTCTTGACTTTGCATTCCTTGATTGTTTATATGGAGAGGATTAGAATGTATGTATCAGAGAAGAGAGAGGATTGAATTAAGTGAAAAGAGTTAGAGAGGAAAAGAGAGAAAAAAGAGAAAACTCGAAGCTTTGAACCAAAAACTTTTAGTTTTTCAACATACACTGATATACCATCTTTTCATACATCAAAACCATCTCATAAATTCTGTTATAGACAAATTCCAAGAGCCTTGATCAAAAGAGAGTGTGTGTTCCTTTTTTTACGAGGCCGTAAAACTTAGGGAAACAAACAAAATGCGGATAAAATTTGGTTGAACCCGAGGGTTGCCTACGTATCCATTTATAAGGAATCGAAACAGCGTGGCTCAGGGGCAGAATGCAAATGCCATGCTCGAAACACATTTCAAAAAGGTTGGGCTTACGCGGCGTGCTGCCATGATTTGATAATTGGGCTTACGTGTACCACACTGCCGGAGTTTTGAAAATCTTTATGATGTGAACACACCGGGAGGGTGACGAGGTGGATCAAAGATAAAGCTACAAAGATGGCAAAAGAAAAAGGAGACCCTCCTACAAATGACACAAAGTGAGCTAACAATTGTGGAAAATATGAAGAACGATGCACACCATACACAAGCATGCTCCACATGAAAGAAATGTAATAACCCACCCGTACCAATGCATGAGAAAGAAAGAGAAAAGGATGGCGAATGCCAAAGTTGCATATGATCGGCAATCATAGCAACAAGGAACTCCACATCACACTCTGACATGCCGCAGAACAGAAGGAGAAATGATGGTGTTAACCGTTAACTCGCGCAGCGAGGGTAGTATTAACCGAGAGTGGTGTTAACCGCCAACCCATCATGGGGGCAATATTAACCGAGGATGGTGTTAATCGCCAACCCATGCCGGGGGGGGGACGGAGGGTGCTTATTAACCTAGGGTGGTGTTACCTGCCAACCCGCGAGGGTGGTGTTAACCGCCATCTCACACAGAGGGGACAGTATTAACCAAGGGTGGTGTTAGCCGTCGACCCCGCAGGGGGCAGTATTAATCGAGGGTGATGTTAACCGCTAACCCGTACAAGGGGTGGTATTAACTAAGGGCACTGTTCACCGTCAACCCATGCGGGGGTGGTATTAACCGAGGGCAGTGTTCATCGCTAACTTGTACAGGGGATGGTATTAACTGAGGGTGGTGTGAACCCCCAACCCCATGGGGGATGGCATTAGCGAAGGGTGATATTAACCGCTAACTAGAGTAAGGGGCCGTATTAACCGAGGGTGGTGTTAATTGCCAACCCCGTAGAGGGCAGTATTAATTGAGGGTTTCACACCTTACACAGTTCGCATATCTAGGGAGTGATTGCAACAATAGAAGCATTATGCTGCTAAGGCAAATGCAAAAAAAACACAAAAAAAACAGGGACTAACCTTCCTCTCTGTTAGTGCCACTGAACGATCATACCTCCAAACATAACTGGGATGGCAACCATATACCACCCTACCACTATATATCTTTGAACACCTTTTTTCTAACATACTACTATTGCTCCTTTGGCCAATTGAAAACTGGCTGGCCGAAAGAAGGAATGGTCATCCGACCCTATCGGGTTTTTATAAGGTTAGAATAGTCATTTCACAGTTTTGAAAGTTTATAAAATGGCGTGACTGTCCAACTTCCATTCACTTCCGTCCGAAACCACCTCCCTAGTCCTCTGAAACTCTTTCTAATCGTTACCCATGGCTGATAATGACCTTCTCCCATTTCCTTCTAACTCTCCCATTAGATTCAACGAACTAAATACACCATCAAACATCAATACTTCCTTCGGGAACATGGTGGTAAAGGCTCTTGTCATGGCCATTACTGATGGCATTAACCCGAAACTTGCTTATATCGTTACTCATGCAAGGAGGCATGGGTTAGGACATCCTTGCGGGGGTGCTAGAAGTAGTAGGTGGGTAGAGGCTGATGGGCCCGTATAGACTTGGGCACACGGGTGAGGACAGTATTATGGTTAGGGATAGGCCCCACATAAGTGACATGGTAGTCTAGGCATTCGAGGTCAACAAGGACGATAATGCAGCCCTGCTTCATTGTCTCCATATATTCCAGACATCCAGCACGAGGTTTGGCTATCTCAAGAATTGATCATCTCTTTCTAAATGGCTTTATTTCGTTTTGATTGAAACTTCTTTTTTCTACGAGACAGAGCTGTGTTACCTAAGGTTATCGTCATCAGCAGCGATGATGACGATAATTATGTGCCTAATGGACCCCTTGACTACTCTTCTGCTGGCATCAGTAATTTGGACAGCGAGGCTAGTGGCGATGATGACGGCTTTGGTGGATTTAGCATTTCACTGCCTACTAGGATGATGGCTCTAGCTGCCTAGCTTTGCTTAGCTTTTGCTCTACTTTTCCCTTATTTTTCTTCTTCTTTCTTTCTTTGTATAACTTGTAGGAACTTTGAATGTAATCTCCTCATGGGACATTTTGTAACTGCTTTTGTAAACAACTTGTGTCGTTCATGGCCCACATATGTATAAACACTCTTTTGCTTGTGGATGACTCTTGAATTTTTGCCCTACTCTACTTTTGAATGTCTGCACACATGTGTAACTACCTTTTTCTCTCTCAAATCCTATAAATACCCTCATGTTCCGGTCGTAACACTCTGAAATTCAGTAGATCCCCCAAACCACCTTCCCTAGAGCTTGCCGACTGATACCATAGATGGTTGGCTAAATATGAATTTCGGCTGATTCATTCGGGCATATCCTGAGCTGGTCTTGGCTTTTGACTTTTTCACTTCTGAGAATGTGTAAAAAGGTGGTACTTCGACTGGTTCACAACCTTCTCTTACTTCAAATGGTTCACAACCTCTCTCTCTCTTTCTCTCTCTCTCTCTCTCTCTTTCATTTCTAGTGTCTCTCGAGATATGGGTTCTCTTTATCGCTTAGGCTTTGTTGGTTTGTCTGATGAGAGCTCTGATGATGCTATAGTCTTTAACTTGGAAGTAATACGCTTAAGATCCCATTCTAGCGGTTGGAGGGGGGGTTAGGAGAAGACTTGTCTGTAGGAGGAGAAAGGAGCCGTGGGTTGTCCTAGAGGAACCCACCATTGATAATAGAAGAATGTTTGCGGCTGCAACGAAGTTAACAGTCGATCATTGAACTATGCTCATGCTCGTGGCCATTTTTACGGACTTAGCTCGACACCAACTCATGGGTTCAACCAAAATTCCTTGGCCATGGGGTCTTTTCTCCTTCATCCAACTAACTTGCTAGAGGTAAAACACTCTAACCTTGTAGCTCATTTCCCATTCTGTATCGTCGTTCTTCACTTCTCTCTTTAATAACATGGCTCTCTTAGTTTTAGGATGACAACTTGGCTCACTCCGACTGCCCACTCTGGATTCTCCGATGGTGAGTAGCAATGAAGAAGATGACATAGAAACCACTTCTGATGCTGATGAAAACTCTAATGATCATGGTCACTCCAACGATGACATCAATGCACTAGGAAACCTTTCACGCTCCTTGCAGCACTGTGGCCTTTCTTCTACAACTTAGGCTAACTTTGGGTGCATCATTTCTTTATTTTGCTTCTCGAAGGACAAGGGACGCATCTTTGTGCACATAAAGAACTCGGCGCTTATGAAATTAGGATGTTTAGGACTTGCATGTCCTAGAACCATCCCTTATGAAATATAGTTGCTTTGTAATGATTAGGACCTTCTTTTTGGCTTTGAAAAAGTCATGTAATACTCTTATGTTTAATGGAAATCCTTTTTATGCATCAATTAGCCTCCTTTGTTTACGTGGCTTGGTCTTTTGGGCACATACTTGACGTGTTAACTTCACACTGAGCCTGATTTGCATCAATCCCTCTTTTTAGCCACAAACACAGTTGATTCAAACAAAAATAAAACTCTCCCTATACAAAACACCCCTGTCAGTCACTTATTTCAGTCACTGGGTACAAAACTGGCTGGCCGAACATATGATGGTTCAGTTCGCTCTTTTAGGTGTTTTAGGGACGATTTTTTCTTTTTGCCTCCCGAAAAGTTTATAAAAGCAAACCAACAGTTTAGTTTGACTCCACACCATCTGAAAACATCTTCCCTCTCATTTCACTCTCTCTCTCTAGATTTCCTCCTTCCCTTGCATTACCCAACGACCCATGCCCTTTTGTCTCCGAAACCACCACTTTCCTGTACACTTTGAACCGATTAGTTTGTGATTTGATGGAGTTTTGAGTTTCCTACCCTTCATTACGTGTTTCACACGTCTTGGCTTAGCCTCTCGCTCACTTTCTTTGGTTCTTTGCATTTTTCTTTGTTTTTCGGGTTTTTGGGTCCTCTGGTTGGACTTTTGGTTTTCTTCCTCCATCTCCCTCATTTTTAGGCGCGCACACACCTATTCTTTCTTGATGAATGCCAATATCCCTCACGAGGATATTCTTCTTGTCTTCCCAGAGGCTAATATGTCTTTCCCGCCCCCCCGAGGCCGATGTACATATGCTTGTCGAGGACATAGGTGTCCAATTGGATGACCTATACATGGCAGCGTAGGACATCGTTTCTTCTATGTTTGGTCCTAAGTTACTACACTGCGTCTTAGACCATTTGAGCCGGCTACTTACCATTCTAACATCCACTGCATTATTCACGGAAGCATGCTTACATTCACTAAGTTTTAACCAGGGGTTGCTTTGGACGTGCTTCTTCGGCAGTGACAGTTACACCTATCCTACAGTGCCCGACTAGTAAGCCTTGATACCAAACTCACGTATTTATTTACATTTGCTCATATTTGTAATATACTAATCACCTTTCTAATAGGATGACGACCGCTAGATGAAGGGCTATGGGATCGTCATATTCCTTCGCCGATGGTACCAAGTTCTTCTTGTTAGAGTCCGGGAATTGGTGGAGCAGGCCAGCTTTGGCACGTTCTACTCGGGATCAACTAGATACAAGCTACACGATCGGCTATCAAGGCTCTTATACCACTAACTACTTCCACTTCTTTTCCATAGGGGAGATGATGATGACCTCCTATGACTTCTTCATGATTACTGGTCTTCCGATAAAGGTGATCCAATCCCTTTTAACTCAGATATGGGATCTTGAGATGCCACTCAGCTTCATTTACTTGAGGCCATTCCCCCGAAGGATAGCCCGGGGATCATCCGTTATAGCTGGCTACACCAGAGGTTCCACAGTATATACCTTGCCACCCTAGAGGCCACTTCTCAGTACGCCTGCGGATTCCTTCTTTATGTCCTCGGTATTACCCTATTTGCGAATAGGGAAGGGGGTTCTATGGCATCCAAAAAATTTGAAGAGTTCTACATCCTCTCATGTACCACTGTTACCAGTCATGTCATTAAACCCTATGTCAGGAAAGAGAACGGATAGTACGGGACAAAGTGGGATCACTTGTCATCAATATGGTGAGCAGGGTTACAAGTCCACTACATCTCTATAAAGGGGTAACCAACACCGTCAGCCTTCTACTCACCTATAGGATCATACCTTAGGTAGAGGTCAATCGCCCGTTTGTTATCAGTGTGGCCAGCTGGGTCATATGAAGAAGTTGTGTCCCCAGATTGCCGAAGTGGCTAGTGCTTTAGGATTTCATGCAGGATAGAGCCAAAGGCAGACTCATCAGCTAAGTCTGGACAAGCGTCTAGAGTTGTACATAGGATTACCTCCGCACAGTCCGTGCAACATGCCTATCATCAAAGGGGTAACCAGAGTGAATAGAGATCCAAATGGAGAGTCTATGCAATCATCACATCTGAATAGTCGACTAGGCCAATGGCGGTGCGAGGTACAGACCTTCTATATAATACTTGGGCCAATGTCTTGATAGATACGAGAGCATCTCATTTATTTATAGCATCTAGTTTTGCATCCATGTTCGGGTTAGGGGCAGAACCATTAGAATCTTCTCTCGTAGTAGAATCACCGGTTGGGGGTAAGATGGCGTTGAACCATGGGTGTCGTGAGTGTGTGATTGAAGTTGTTGACTACCGACTTCCTTTTAGTTTGGTGTTGTTAGATGTGATGAGTTTTGATGTCATCCTTGATATAGACTGGTTGTCCTCTTGTTGTCCTCTTGGTTGTCCTCTATGTCACCCTATAGATTCACTCCGGCCGAGTTGCTTGTTTTAAAGGAGCAATTGCAAGAATTGTTAGATAAGGTTTTTATATGCCCTAGTATTTCAACTTGGGGAGCACCATCTCTCTTTGCCGAGAAGAAGGATGGTTCATTGCGGTTATGCATTGATTACCATAAGATAAATAGGGTCACGGTTAAGAATAAGTACCTGTTGCCTAGAAAATAGATGATCTTTTTGACCAACTTAAGGGTTATCAGTGTTTCTGAAAGAAAGATCTAAGATTGGGTTATCATCATTTGCGTGTGAAAGAAGAAAATATTTCGAAGACGGCCTTTCATACTCGATATGGTCACTATGAATTTCTCTACAAGTTTGTGGTAGTTTTTGTCGATGATATTCTTACCCTCTGAGAAGAACATGAGGTGCACCTTCACATTGTGTTGCAATTAGTTATGGAGCACAGGTTGTATGCTAAATATGAGAAATGTCAGTTCTGGCTCTCTAAGGTGAGATTCTTGGGTCACGTTGTTTCTAAGGATGGGGTTGCTGTAGATTCCTCGAAGATTGAGGCGGTACAGAATTGGGAGCAACCTAGGAACGCATTTGAGATTTGTAGATTCTTAGGTCTTACCGGTTACTATAGATGGTTTGTGAAAGACTTCTTCGTGTTAGCTTCTCTGTTGACTAGGCTAACGAGAAAGGGAGTGAAGTTTGTTTGGGATGAATCGTATGAGAAATCCTTCTTAGAGATGAAGGCTAGACTAACTATTGCACCAGTTTTAGTCATTCTAGAAAGAGATTTGGGTTAAACTTTGTACTATGATGCATCTAGGGAAGGTTTGGGATATGTTTCGATGCAAGAAGGTAAGGTAGTGGTGTATGGTTCACGCCAATTTAAAACCCACAAAAGAAATTACACGACTCATGATTTAGAGTTAGCTGCAGTCATTTTTGCTCTAAAACTATGTAGACATTACTTGTATGAGGAGAAGTTTAAGGTGTTCTCAGATCATAAAAGACATAAATACGTATTTTCCCAAAAGGATTTGAATTTACATTGAAGAAGGTGGATGGAATTTTTAGAGGATTACGATTTTGAATTACACTACCATCTCGGAAAAGCCAATGTGGTGGCCAATGCCTTGAATAGAAAATCTGTAAGTGTCATTGCTAATCTTGCAATTAGGGAATGTGAAATTTTGGGTTATTTGGGTGAATTTGAATTGCATCTTAGTGAATCTCGTGAGCATGCCACTTTGTTTTCCGTCCTTGCATAATTGACAATTGTTACTTGGGTTATAAAGGCACAAAAAGTTAACCTGGAAGTTCAAGTAATCAAGAAGAAAATAGCACAGGGGAAGGAGGAAAAGGATTTGAGGGTAGATTCCAATTCTAATGTCTGGTATTTAGACCGCTTTTTGTACCTGAATCATGTAGAGACGAGGTACTTTGGGAATTTCACAACTCCTGTCTTGTAGTACATCCGCGCAGCAAAAAATGTACGATGACCATAACCGATAATTTTGGTGGAGGGGTATGAAGCGGGATGTGGCTTCATTTGTGCCCAAGTGTTTAACTTGCCCACAAGTCAAGGCGGAACATCAACGACCAACCGGGTTATTGCAACCCTTGCCTATCGCGGAATGGAAGTGGGAACATAGCACTATGGACTTTGTTTCGAGCCTCCCTAGAACACGAAGGGGTAATGACGTAGTTTGAGTAGTGGTGGATTCACTAACTAAGTGGCTCATTTTCTCGCTATATATATGGGGGACTCAGTTGATTACTTGGCGAAACTTTATGTTGAAGAGATTGCTCGGCTTCATGGAGTTTTGGTGAGTATTGTCTCAGGTCGAGACGTCCGTTTTACCACACGGTTGTGGCAAAGCCTACAAACTATTATGGGCACTCAGTTAACTTTTAGCACTACATACCACCCACAAATCGATGGACAATCGGAGTGCACTATCCAAATCTTGGAAGACGTGTTGAGAGCTTGTGTGCTAGATTTTAAATGTTCTTGGGAAAGACAACTACCTTTAGTAGAATTTACCTATAATAATAATTATCAAGCTAGCATTGGAATGGCTACTTTTGATGTTTTGTATGGGAGACCATGTAGGTTCCCGGTGTGTTGGACTAAGGTGAGACATTTACCTATGCTTCGATCGGAATTGGGTCGCAAGACCACTGAGAAAATAGCTCTCATTCAGAAACAATTAGTTACAGCTCAGAGTCGACAAAAATGCTATGCAGACTGGATGAGAAGACCCTTATCTTATAGAACAGATGGGAGAGGTAGTTGACCGCCTTGCATTGCCACCGTAATTATCCAGCATGCACAATCTGTTCCATGTTTCAATCATATTTTGGATTGGACAAATTTAGAGATGGGCGAAAATGCGTTATATGAAGAGAGACCGACGAAAATCTTGGACACCCGAGAACAAGTTTTTATAGGCAAAGTCATTCCTTTAGTTAAAGTGTTATGGCGTCACCATGGGGTAGAAGAGGCCACTAGGGAGGGAGAAGCTAAAGTTTGTAAGAAATACCCCGATTTATTTAATGATATGTAAACTTGCTTATTTGTTATTAGGTTATTTTATGGGAGGTTGTAAAAGGAAGTATATGAAAGAAATCTAAATTCTCATGGTACTTGTAGACACCCCATTTTTTACCGTCCTCAAGACTCAGACGTCATCATTTGAACACTCGATGATCATCCATGCACGTGTTCATTTTGAGTTCCCATAGGTCTCGGCCACGCGCCTTGCCTCAATCTCTCAACTTGACTATTTTGTGCTTGGTTGTGGACCAAGCACTTGCGTTTTTGCTTCTGAGGGAAGAGGGTGGCTTGTTGGTGATTTCCTCAACCCATCGGCCACGGCATGATGCCATCGGCCCTGTTTTCTTGCCATCGGCCAAAAGTGTTGGCCGATTGGCACTCTTTTTGGTCGGTCGGCCCTTATGTTGGTCGATCGGCCATGTTTTCTGGCCGAACCCTGTTCATCTGCTTTATGCAGATATTTTATGCCAGCCAGCTGGCATCCACAATTCCCCCCCTCCATACACGTGTATGGAGGGTTTGCCCCTTGATTAGCTTGCTTAGGAAGCTTTAGAATTTGGAATTCTATAAGAGGGGAGGCCCTCCTCCCTTCTCCAGGGTTTAGAAAAATAGAGTCTTGAGTGATACATATAGTTTTGTATCTATATTCTCTTGTTTGATCTTGTTTTGTGCTCTAAAGTGTAGTATTGTCTTACTATTGTACACAAACACACACTAGAACACCATCCTCTTGGAGCTGAGGTCCCTTGAGGTTGATTTCAGAGTTCTTGGGTTGGTTTGAGCTTGGAAAACCTGCTGGAACTTTGTTCTTGAAAGTGTTCTTCAAGGGTGAGCAAACTTGCTTTTAATACCCCTTTCTTCCTTAAGCTTTTAGACCTTCTTGCTTATTGTTTTAAGCTTAACTCTAAACTACAGGAAGTTTTGATTTTTGATGCTCTAGATCTTTGGTTAAGGTCTCGTTTGGGTTTGGGGTTGTTTCCCCCCTCCAAGGCCTTGTTTGGCCTTGTCTTAGGCCATCCCTTTTGGCCCTTGTTCTTAGCTTTGCATGACCTTTCTACCACTGAAATCCAGAGTATTTTCAGTGATGGGAAGGTGGTTTTGGATAAATAGGAGAGGGTCATCCCCTCTCCTTGTTGTCTTGTATGCTTGCATAAATGGCTTATGTTAGTGGCATGTTTGCTTAGCTTGTTTTAGATCCATTTCAACAAGTATTTGGTGTTATTTTTCCATGATATACCTCTATTTCAAGTTGGTTTAATGGCCTCTTACATGCTCCATATACTTGTCTTGCAATCCTCTCATTTGCCTTAATATGCATCATGTTGTAACATGTCATTTTAGCATGCTTTTGGCTTAGCTCTGAGAAGACTTTGTTCATGTTTTACCATGTTTAAGGTCTGATTTATGTTGTCTTGGTCATGCTTGCATTGTTTTGTATAGCTACCACGCAATCTAGCTTGTTAGCTTTGAATGTCCAAGTCACTAGCATGCTTTACTTGGACCATTTCAATGATTTGGCATCACTTGTTATGTTATTTCAGTCCATATAGTATGCTCATATACTTGCACTTATCACTCCTTTAATGCTTTAAAGAGTTGATGTTTTATACCTCATGAATAAACCATTGTGTATGCCTCCATACTTAGGTCTTTGGGATACCATCTAAGTGGGTTTTGGGGCTTATTTTGATATGCCATAACTCTATTTTTATTGGTTTAAGTCATGCCATGAATTGTTTTGATAGGTGTAGTGTAACACCTCTTTTGTAGCCTTGCATTCCTCATGCTTTCGGCCCTTTGTTCTAGCATGTTTTGGACTCATTCCTTGCATGTTTTAGGCTCACTTTCGTATGCTTTAGGACTGTTTTGGTTCACTTTGGCCATTTGCTTCCTGTTTCACATAGCCATGGTTTGATTCCCTTGGGTAGTCTTAAGCTGTGGGCTTTCTTGCATGCTTTGCTTGTGCACTTTGGCTGGTTTGGCATCTTTCCTAACATGATTTCAGAGCGAACAATGTATGTCACATGTCCGTGTTTGTCCTCTTTTAAGTGTTCTTGAAAGTTGCCCTCCTATGCCTAGGTGTTGGACCATTTACATGTGCATATTTGCTTTGCATTTTCATGCTTCCAATTCTTGACATTGGCCACTGATTTGGGCATGTTTGAGAATAGCCCATTTTAGTTTAAGTCCATCTTACCATGTTGTTGTATGCTTGTCTCATTTTGCATGTTGTTGCATGCTATGCATGTTTGCATATTTAGGTTGTATGCCTATTGCATATTGTATGCTTGCATGCTCATGTTGCATTAGATTTGTATTATGCTTGAGTTGTTTGCATGCTTGCTTGCATGCTTAGGTTGCATTGCATTGTGTGTGCATTGCCTTGCCTCTTGATCAAGCATGATAGAGGTTGAGGTCCCTTATGTGTTTTTGTGCATTTAATTTGATATTGAATTGCACACTTAGCTCCTTTGGCCATCATGCATTGAAATGCGTGATTGGTGGTCCGAGGGTCGAGAACTACACACCTTTGAGTCTTAAACATGATAAGGGCTATAGTTGTGCAGACATTGTCTTGTAAATGTATTGCCATGCTCTGTTTGTCCTCTGCTGCAGCAACATGAGCTTTTCACAGGAAGAAATGGTCAATCAACCACATTCAGTGTCGATCGGCAACAAACATTTGGCTGAGAACCTTATATTTGGTCGATGACCAATTTACCATGCCCGATGTCCCTATCTTCTGGCTGATAGCCTCCCAGAATGTCCACAAGGTGGTTCAAAAGTGTCACAGAAGTTGGCATAATTTTCAAAGGAATAGAGCAGTGCAAACAGAGGCAACATGAAGCATGGCAACGGATTTCCGAGCAAAGCCGACCGAGCATGCATTCGTCCCTCTTCTCGAGACTGTTTTACTGTTTTTACAGCTTAATTAATTTGTTTAAGTTAGTTAAGTGTTGTGTAATAATTAATTAGCTTATTAGTTAGTTAATTAGTTAATTTCTATTATTCTTTTAGTCCCTCCGTCAAGAGGGCGCAATTTTGTAATAAGCGTGCGCGTATGTGATGCATGTCTTCTAACCCCCATTTCTTTCTCCTTTTTACTTAACCGCTTACGATGGTTAGTTTTAGGGCATATTTCAATTAGCATCCTTATGCTACGCATGTTTGCACCATTCACCTGTATTGCATACACCGGGTTCGGCGCATCATACTAACTGCATTGTATTTCAATTCCTATTTGAATACATGTATCAATTTGTCGCAACTCATATGCCATCTTAGAATAATCGAGCCTATTTCTAGTTGCATTTTGCATACGATGCATTAGCCATCTTAACATGGACTAGGATCATGCATTGATTACTAACTAGTTCTTTATTGTGGCTCAGAGTACACTGTAAGTGTTTATGCTTTAGCATCTTGCATGTGTGTGAGTGTTAACATGACAGCATGCTTGCCATGAGGCTAATCGCTTATATGATATAACTGCCTGAATGCCTGTGAGTGAAGGTTGGATTGCTTGAATTGGAATAACTCATTGAAATTCGTGTTTTAGCCTACTTGCGAGTAGCAAACTTCAAACCATTTTCCAAACAAACGGATATGCGATGCTTTGTTCCAAATTAGGTGATCTAGCCTATACTTGTGTGTTGTGCGCATCACATAGTAAATTCTAGCTAATAACCGGAACAAGAATGCATGTGTTTTCAAAAACAAGATATCATGCTTAGTACAGGCCGATCTTTGATCGGGCGAGCGGGGGTGCTCATAGATGACCTTCCCCAATCGTACCCAAGTTCCCGAGCCGAGGCAACTTTGGTGATGACGGACACGTGGCCTTAGGCACGAGTTAGGGTTTCCTAAATTCTTCCAAAATAAATAATTAGGTGGCAACTCTGTATCTGTCAAAGTAGTCTATGTTTGGCACTTCTTTACAAAAATCAATTTTCCAAAACGATTTGCCAGATTTGGACTCTTTGGTAATTTATCAATCTCACATCGCACATTGTGAGATCAGACGAAAAACCATGACATTGAGTCCAAACTATAGCATGAAGCCCAAGGGCGCGTCTACAGTACTGTTTGAAGTTAGCTTTGATTTTGTTTTGGTTTGAAAAGTGGTGATGATTGAGACTATTATTATTGTGATGTTCATCTTTCTTAGGAATTGTTGGAGCTGTTTTGGCAGGAACTATGAAATTTTGGGAACGAAATTCCTTAAGGGGGTAAAATGTAACAACTATTTTTAGGTGACTGTTCGAGCGGTCATTTGGTCACTCGAGTGGAGATTTGTAGCTTTCAGTATCTCGTAGGTTTACAGGCAAGATCGCTCGAGCGAAGGAATGGTTGCTCGAGTGTAAAATGTGAGCTCCTAGTATTTTCACCATAGCTTTATAAAACTTCTGAGGCCTTGTGTTTACCGCTCGAGCAGTGGAAAATTTGCTCGAGCGGTTCCTTTGCATTTTGGCACTTTGGTCGAGCAATGGAAAGTTTGCTTGAGTGGTCAGTTCGGGATAGCAGAGTTATATTGTGATCCAAACACTTTTCTAACTCATTTCTTTCACACTCATTCTCTCTCTAACAACCCTCTTTCCAAAATCGTAGCTAGAAAGCCCTAGATTTCATTAAAGTTATTGTTCACACCAAGAGCTACGTTTTGAACCGATTAGATCGTGCTAGTTCGAAAGTTTTATCATGTGGATCTTTATCTCTTATCTTATAACCCTTGAGGTAGGAATATTTTTACGATTGTATATTTGTATTTTGGCTTAAATGTGTGTGAATCTAAAGGTGTGTGGAACTATTGAGATGGATGGGATATATATATATATATATATTTGGGTTTTGTGTTGATGAAGTGTTTGTGTGAAATTGATGGTGGATTGTGGAATCAACTATGAAAGTGTGAGTAAATATACTTTAATGAAGGAAAATAAATATTTGAAAAGAAAAGCCCCAAATTTTCATATGTAACCCTAAGGGTTGTTCTTGATTTTGGAATTAATGGACAATTGAGAAGTAAAATTGGGGAGTCCTTGTGATTATTTGTGTTGTGCATAAAATGTTAATGTTTTGGAATGTGTTTGAGGTGCCCACTTGCCCAGTTCATGTGAGGACGACGGATGTGGGAATGTGTTTGAGGTGCCCACTTGCTCGGTTTGAGGGCAATGAATATGGAGATGTTGTGAAGTGTCCACTAGCTGGTTTGTGTAAGGACGACGAAAGTGGAAAGTTTGAGGTGTCCACTAGCCATCCGTGTGAGGACAGAAAAATGTGGAGATTAAATATTAAATTGTGTGTTGTGTAATAACTTTTAAACCAATGAAAATTCGTGGGCATCAATAAAGGTTATGAATATTTAAAGCAAATGTTTATATACTTGGTTAAAGTTATTCTCTATTGGGCAATTGCTCATTTCTATTTACTAACATTTCAGGAAATGAAGAGCCCCAAAACCATCTATGAAGAAGAAGAAAAAGACTATCTCTTTTCAAAATCTAAACTTTTGTGAACTTGAAGTTGTAATGTAATTGTGCAACTCCCTTTCTGCCTTTATTTTGAGTTTTGTATTTTAGTATTAAATGTCACAATATAATTGTTTTGTAATATTCTGTAACTCACTAAACCGAGATCCGTATTTTGTAATTTTGTAAACAAAATTTGCAGTTCAATGAGAAAGAGAAACATTTGAATGGAATTGCGTTATGTGTTGGTGTGAACAATGTTCTTTTAATTGTTCAATGTGAATTACATGCATGAGGTGTTACAGACTACGACAAGTTGTTTTTAATTCAAAATTTTGGTTTTGAAAATGAAAAATGAGAAAAAGAAACCTTAGGGTCTAGAATCCACTACTGACCTTGTAATTGGTTGTAGAAATCACTGAAATGGGTACTACGATGTGTCTTGGTCGAGAACATTACTTAAAAAGATTTGTGTTTTAAAATTAGAAAGTCACGAATCATCTTCGCTTAATATGGACCGTCACCACTAAGATAAGCTAAGCTAAGCTAAGGTTGATGCACGACCCGTCTTACTAGGTATGACTTGTCTAATAATTTTAATACACAAGCATGAAAATCATTTGTATAATATGCATTCAAGACCAGTGAACACATAATTTGATAAAATAATATTTACATAAAAATCTGAGTTATATAACAGTACCCAAATCAATTAAAAATCTACAAAACTAAATACAAACTACCTCAATAATTTGATCAGAGTTTCATCTTAATCCGAAGATATGGAAATTAGTTCCTTATACTAATATTACAACCACTATAAAATATATACACTCTACATCTTCCCACTCTCCATTTCTTTATTTATTTTTTTTCTCTCTTTTTTTTCTTTACTTTTTTGTAGAGCTTCGACTGAAGCTTGAGCTCCCTCCAATTCCTTGAATTGCTTTGCCTTTTATAGGCAAAACATAACCTGCAAATTAACAATACAAAAAATAAAATATAAACTTATATATATATATATATAAGTTAGAGGCATCACTTTTTAATATAATAAAATTTAAAATGTATTATTTATATTAATTTTTGTAAAAACACTCAAAATATATAAAAACATACAAAAATATGTAAAATTATAAAATAGTAAAAATAAATGGCCTAATAAAATGCATTTAAGGGGTCTAAAAATATAACATTTGGGCTCGAATCACAACCCCTAACTTTTATTTTGCTAGTCCTCGAGCAAAACAAATTAAAAATAAAATAAAATAAAACAAAATTTATCTATGTCATTTTCGTAGGGACACAGTTGCATTTAGCATGTGCAACTTGCCTTTGAACTCCTAGGTTGCCCCTAGTGGTTAAGTTATACTTTCGTGAGGGTTTGCAGTGAATATATACCCTCAAAATTCATATTTGTTTTTTTCTTTTTAATTTTTTTTTTCAATCTTGCTTTCTTTTTTATTTATATTTTTAATTTGAGCTCAAAGAATCTCTTCAATCCATGCTATAAATCTGGAAGATTGTAAATTTCTTACATTAGGAAAATAATTAGTTAGAATACAAAGCACTAGCAATCATTAGGAATACTACATTTTTTTCTAAACTTGATGTGTGTGATCTTTTTTTAATTTACACAGATACTTCCTTAATTTCAAAATAAAACATAGCCCAAAAATTTCCATCTGAAGCATGCTTTGACTCAATTCTCTCCAGTTTACTTTCAGCAAATGAAAACTTTGAAATGGCTCAACTCACTAGTGTATGTATATGAGAAAAGAAAATTATGTTTAACAAAACAAAAAATTTCTCATATTTAACAATGAAAACGTTGTATAGAAAAGTAAGCATAGTCTCATGATAGGAAAACCAAAAATAATGAAATTATGCCACTTTGTCATCTGAAAAACAAATCATGCCAATCCCAAGATCAATTAGGTCATTATTTTTCATTGTAATGTTGGGTTAAAGGGAATTATTTTCAAAATTGGGTGAATGGTAGAAAAACAGGTGTCCAAGAAATTAATCAAACAAACGCAACATATGTAGAACACTGCTCACTAATCCACCCTTTTAACTCTTATCACTTTTTTTCTTTTTCTTTTTTTTTTTTTTTTGGACAAGAAATAAAGACATTTTTTTCTTTTTACCTTTTTATTTTTATTTTTAATTATTCTTCTTCCTCTCACAAGATAACATCCTTCCAAAATAACAGATAAAATCCATTCTTGAGACACCGGAAGAAATGGCTAAATGACTAAAAAGTTTTTAATATAGCATGATCCATATGTTACAAGGACAAAATGGCATAAAAATGACGATTTTAATATTTTTCGACCAATTTGTCCTCTTCTCCTTTTTATTTTTCTTCTTCCTCTTCTTAAAGTTAGCCTCTGCAAAGGAAACAATAGAGTGAAAAACGGCCTAACTCTGCCAAAATCAATCCATCACAACTCGAATTCTGTTTTTTTTTTCTCTGATATGGCCTCTACTTGACCTTTCACTCTCTTCCCTGACCTCAATGCGACTCTAGAGGAAATACATGATACTGCTTCTTTATACCTTCCTCGGAATACCTGAGCCCTTGTTTTTAACCCAGTTATGTTACTTAAGCAGCAACTAGCAACAATGTTTGACATTGATGCTAATTCTCACACGCTGAGAACGTGTGTAAGATCCTTCACTACAGTGTCAAATTTATCTCGCCGATTACAGAGTCGGAAGAATGAAGTGCAGTCGCTGATTGCACAACTCTCATTGTTTCAACGGATGTATCAAGATGATCGGCAGGATATTAGTTAGCTGAAGAGGCAAAACAAAGAAGTGAAGAGGAAGACAACAACAATGGCCTGAAATTCGGTGCCCTAGTGTTCCTCGTTCAACGACCAATGGGGTGTAAACCTTGCAAATCTAGAGGCAGGGCCTTCAAGGATGTCTTTAAAATGAATCTCAAGGTGAGGTGATCGGCAGGAGAGTCGAGCGGTGAGGCTATGTGCAAATGAGATCGACTTTTGACCTTCACTGCTGAGATGGTACCGGAATTTGAGACAGACTGCTTTTTTTTTCTATGTATTTTTTTATTTTACATTTAGCACAATTTTACTTTTCACAAAATTTATTTTTCATTCAACATAATTCTATTTTACATTAATACAAAAAAATTGATGATGTTGTTTGCACACCAAAATAAAATGAATAAAACCGGTAGCAACTACTACTACGAAGTATAGCGGTTGAGAACGGGTGTCGAACCACAGAGACTAGGGCAAGTTATTTTTAGTTCAAAGATTTTATTTTTCGTCACGTTGGTTTTTAGTGACAAACATTCAATGACGAAACCGGTGACGAAAATATTTCCTCACAAATATCTATAGTGACGAAATTAGCTCTTTGAAGACAAAAAAATTTCGTCACTCAATGCCCAACTTGTTGTAGTGAAAATAAAATGAATAAAACCGGTAGCAACTACTACTACGAAGTATAGCGGTTGAGAACGGGTGTCGAACCACAAAGACTAGGGCAAGTTATTTTTAGTTCAAAGATTTCAATTTTGAAAATGGAAGTGAGAAAAAGAAAATCTTAGGGTCTAGAATCCACTACTAACCTTGTAGTTAGGGGTTATTGTATTTAGATTGTAGAAAATCATTGAAATGGGTATTAGGATATAACGGTTCCAGTTTCGACTTGACCCATTTCATGCTCTTAGATTTTGGAATCCATGTCCTATTGTTCATTTTATTTTCATCTTGTTGCTAGTTGAGATTGACTATTTGGGAGTTACGGTTGTGTTTGAAACAGGTTAGGAGTTGGTTTTTCTAAGGAGTTGTTGTCCACATTTTTGCCTGTTCACTCGAACTATCTTTCTTGCAATCGAGCAGTCCTTTATAATCTGTAAAACTTCTGGAAGTGGAGTATCTTCACTCGAGCGGTCTTTTTGTAGGTCTGAACTTCGGGAAGGGGGCATTGTGCGCTCGAGCGGTGTTTTTGGTAGCTTGAGCGATGTCACTTATTGTGTCTGACGCTCAACCGGTGTTTTGGTCGCTTGAGTGGTCTGCTTGTGTCACACCCCAAACCTGCTCCTAAAAGTTTGGGCATGACCACTTCAGAAACTATTACACATCCTGGTGTACATAACATACAGGGCCTAATCGAAAGCATTAAATATCATAAAATAATATCCATTAAGCTACCATTAACATGCCCGGATCACGATCATCAAAACGGACAAATAAAATACAAAACATGCACTTGACCATCGGTTATATACACACACATATATATATAGACCCAGCCCTATGATTGGGCGCCTAACAAAAACATTAAAGTCATGTACATCAACCTTTGACAGAATAACAAAATGCAAGCCAACATCTTGACAAAACTTCACCATACATGAGTGGCTTCATCTTGTGCCTGGACACAACAGGTTGACAAAAGAGAACGGGCGTCATGGGTTAGGACTGACCTCCCGGTTGATTCCCTACAGAATCAGACATAACACAGAGTGAGCCAGGCTTAGTGAATAATAGTACTTAAACATTTCAATGCTTAGCTTAACTTATAATAATGCAAAGATCATATGGTTTATCTGATTCCATACTTGCTTAAGAACGGCCTTAGGCCCAATCTTTAACAAAATGGCATAAAGCCCTTAGACCATATTGGCATGTAGCCCTTGAAACATATTGGCATTAAACCCCTTGAAACATATTGGCATTAAAGTCATTGAAACATATTGGCATGTAGCCCTTGAAACATATTGGCATTAAAGAGCTTGAAACATATTGGCATTAAAGCCCATGAAACATATTGGCATTAGAGCCCTTGAAATCACGAGAGTATGAAAAGAGTTCACATTCTTATCATCATACATTTACATTCTTCGAATTATAAGTACAGGTGCATAATTATCATGCAACAACAGAATGCTAAGGGGATTCATTATCTGTAGTAAAGCGTACTACTACTCACAGTGTTGAGATGACACATTACTTCCTCCCGGAGTGTGTCCTGCACACATTCAAAACTTGCACATTAGTTCTTCATTTTTCCTTGTTAAATTAGTTCCTGAGTTATTACGCTTCCAATGAATTTACAACCATCTTAAGATCATCAAAAAAATATCCTAAAAATAACAGAGGGTCGAGCACGCAAAACAAAACTGATAAGTTTTTCGGACCTGGTCCGCACGTGCGGCCGTCCATTCCGCACAAGCGGACATGCACCGCACGTGCGGTCCCCCTTTTCCGTATGAGCGGCCAAAAGCAATATGCAAATTCAGTTTTTCTCCTCTTGTCCGCACGTACGACCATGACCTCCGCACGTGTGGTGGTGACCCCTATTTTGGGCAGCTCAACTTCAACTCAAAATTTAGCATCACCACTTCATTTTACATGCAACCCAAGATTAGATTAATGCAATATCTTAACCCAAAATCACCATATTAACCCAACATCACCATAGCATGAATTATAACTTGAGCATCACAAAATAAGCATGATTAGAAGCTTAATCAAGTCACAACCTTTCCAAATTCCATTTTTTAATTCAAGTTCCTCAAACATAACAGATTACATAAATATAATTTCATGAGGTTGGCATAAAGCCAAAGATTGAAGTATAAATTTCATACAACACCTAAATTAGGTGTCAAAGCAACCAATTGATGAGAACCCTCTTTAATCAAACATGAATCATAAACATAATCCTCAACTACAAACCCTAAGTTGTTAAAACAAGAAATAACTCTTCCCTAAGACCATGTGAAGGTTAAATAGGTTGGATTGAGCTTACCTTGAATTAAATCCCACAACTTTACTTAATTTGACAATCTTCCTTGTTGAATTTCTTCTCCCCCAATTCTTCTTCTCCACACTCTCTATTTTCTCTCCCAGGAGATTTTGGATGGAAAAGTTCTTAAGTCTTAGCTCAATAATACTCTTAGAGATATAAGGTTAAATAGAGACAAAATTCAATCGTTTAAGCATCCCAATTTGAAATTTCACAAAAACACTTAATATTACTTAAAAATTATGCTGATCACATATATGAAATCAATTACAAATAATTAAGTTCCTAAGGTGTCCAATTTCTGATTCAAATATTCTAAGTGTAACAGATACTTTTCTTGTTAAACAGATAGACATCCTTAAACATGGATTTCACTTACTTGACCTTAATTTCTCATGGGATTTTACAATAAACATTTAAAAGCACAAAACAAGGGCTGACAATATATCAGAAAACATGTACGAGGGTTGGGTTATTATAGTGCGTATATCCGTCTAAGATAACAGTTTTCTGAGTCACTAATTCATTTCTCTCTCTATCTCTAAACATTCCAAAAACCCTAGATCTTCACTCTCTCTCTCTCTCTCTCTCTCTCTCTCTCTCTCTCTGGTTCTTGCGTTCTAGCTCCAAATACTCTCAATCTATTGATTTCTTCACCCTAGCCTTTTGGAGAAAAAGGTAGAGCACGTCGAGAGTTTCATTTTAATCAGAGAAGTTATCGTTTTCAGCTCCACCAAACGTCAACCCTTGCTCTCCCTTGTCTTCACATCTTGAGGTAGGAATTTCTTTAATCTTTCATATGATTTTTACCTTAGTTATTTCTCTATTGAAAGAATCTTGTGATTTGGGGATTTTGGATTAAACCTAGGATTTGGTTTCGAATTGAAAATGAGGGGTTTTCAAATGGGTTCTTGAGAAAGGTTGTGGGGATGTGTTTGCAGTTGAGATATGTTAAAATTGTGGATTTCTTTACTTAAAATTGATTTTGTAAGTAAAAGGGGTTTTGTTATAAAATTATGGACATTTGGTTTGTGAAAGAAAATAAAAAATGTTGGGTTTGACAAGAATAGAATATATGTTGATGATGATGGAGCAGTTGGATATGTAATACCACTTCCATTTTGAAAATGATGAGATTTTGTCTTTTGATGGGAATTGTTTGTTGTATAGAAATATCTATTTTGGGTTATTGGTGGAGGATAGCTTTGATTGTTGTAGAAATTGCATGAAGAATAGGTAAATTGAAACTAATCACTTATACATCTTGCATTGAGGATTGTTGCATAATTAAACATTGAATATGTTTTCTTTTGAGAAAAATGTGTGAATACCATGGTGAATCTGGTTACAGGGTGTGGTTGTGGTTATTATGTTGGCCTGTGGAACCTTGGTGAATGTCTAAAAACCCGTGCGGTCAGGTGCCGATCCTTCCGGTTAGTACCAGTAAAATGGCTTTAGTAGAGCTTGTATAGCCTACTAGCGGACACATATCTAGAGATTCCCAGTGTTTTGTATCCATTACCCTATTTTTGTTATAAAACGGATTATTTTCATGAATTGATATATAATTTGGCATTGCATTGTGTTGAGACAGAAATGTGAAATGTTTGACAAATGGCTTGCATGTGCATTCACCTTATGACTTTGTTAAGATTCATATATTGTGTTAAAGTGTCTCTACTGGGCTTTGGTTCACCCTATGTGGAAAACAACTTTCAAGTACTGATGATACACCTCCACCAAGGACATAGCTTGAAAGGACTTGGAACCAAGAGATTCTTTTGTTTTAGTGGATGTAAATATTTTTGTATAAGCCTTGGGCTTTAATTGTATTGAGTTAAACTCATTTTGATGTATCCAAGCATTGACTTGGAAACATGTACCCATTAGGGAATATAATTACTTGATTTTTACTTTTATTTTAATTCATGTAACCATGTCATATGCTTTAGTTCAAGATTTAGTATTTATGAATGTATATGCGCATATGTCATCTTTTGTATGATTAATGATTATAAGTGAAATATAAGATACGATGTTATCGATCAATTGTAAGGGGTATTATGAGATGGGCTATTGTTATTATTTCGGGGCGTGACAACTTGGTATTAGAGCTACCGGGTTGGAATACTTGGGATCATGGGATGTGGATTTTACCACAATGGGTTATCTCACTAGATGATATTAGAAGTAGACGTGGTATGTTATGTGATAACATGCTTATGTGACCAAATGAGTATGTGATTTTATTTCTAAGATATCGATTGGGTCTATGAGTTAGAAGTCTTGTTAGAAGAGCATTTGATCACTGCTATATCTAACTGGAACTGTGGCAATGTCGTGGGACGATCATTATCTAGAAAGGAAGTTCATTTGTGTTTATGTGATTAGGTGCTTATGTAGAGTGAATTATTTGTTGTCCACCATATTAGGACATGAGTGAATTAGCTTCGGTACATTTGTAAATGTGCTAATCTATTGTGTTACCTTTATTAGGATGTCAAGACGTAGTTTGGGTAGGCGTGGTAGGCCTAGACGACAAGAGGTGTCATTACTAGATGATATTCCAGCGCAAGAGGAGAGAGTTGGTTAGGCCAACGTGGTCGAACCAATATGTCAGCAAGCTATGGGTGCTTTGGCCCGTGAAATGGCTAGAGCTTTGTGAGAATCTATGGACATTCTCAGGGTTGAAAATCAAGTCCATGACCATGTTGTTGAGACAGGGCCTTTTTTTCTAAAGAGGGAGTTCTTCCAGTCGTATTCGGGTGAGTTTTTGCGGAACCCGAAAGAGCCACTAAAGGTGGATGAGTTGCTTGACTAGATATTGAAGACGTTTGAGATGCTTGGCATCGAGGACGACAGTTTGAGGGTGACCTTGGCAGCCTTCCAGCTAAAGGGAGATGTGAGTCAATAGTGGAAGTATGCGCGAGGGCGCATTGGGAGGCCTTTGTCAATGCCTTCTAGGACAAGTTTTTGCCTCCCACTTCTAAGGAGAAGTTGAGAGATCAATTCTTGAAGCTCAAGCAGTTGAACAGACTTGTATCTGAGTTTCAGGTTGCTTTTACTAGCCTCTCTAGATTTGCACCGAAACTTGTGGTGACGAAGAAATGTCGTTGTGTAGAGTTCGAGAAGAGATTGAGCACCGGGCTCCTTTTCAAGGTGGCTGCGTCTATGATTAGGGATTACGGTCACCTTGTGGAGGCGGTGGCTTACTTAGAGACCATGATCCAAGCAGAGGAGGAGTTGATGAAGGGCTCAAAAAGAGGTGTCAGGAGGTTCTGGAGAAGGCTTGGGATAACAAATGGCAGAGGGTTCCACTCCACAGCAAGCCCAAGCAGCATAGTCCAGATCCACTTTTCTTGTACAAGTTCTGGTTTAGGGAGAGGTAGTCGAGGTGGGACCACTTGTTTCAAGTGTGGTTAGTTGAGCCACAAGTTTTCAGTTTGCCCGCAGAGAGGAGAAGGGCAACAGTATGCACCGTATTCGGCTCGTCTTCAGAGCCAGAGTCAGGGAACAGAGCAGTCGCCTACCCGTTATCAGTGTGTCAATTGGGACACTTGAGGAAGCTTTTCACTCAAGCAGGTGGCATGTCTAGTGCGTCTCGTTCGAGACAGATACAGAGCCATCAGCCCACCCTTTTAGCACAGGCCTCAAGGGCTAATCATGGAGCCTCTTTAGCTTAATCAGTGCATTAGACCTATGCTCCGAGGGGTGAGCAAGTAGAACAGAGACTCACAGTGCATGTGTATACTACTACCACGCCAAATCAATTGCCAGCACCCTCTATTATAAGAGGTAACTTTTTTTTGTTCAATTCTATTGTCAATGTGATGATTGATACTAGTGCATTTCATTCATTCATTTCATCTACATTCGCATCAGTTTTGGGGTGAGAAGTGGCTCAATTAGTGTATCCGCTCAGGGTAGAGTCACCAATGGGGGGTAAGGTTGTCTTGGACTAGGGATGTCATGGTTATGAGATAGAGGTTGTCGGTCATTCCTTTTGCTTTCATATTGTTAGATATGTGTAGGTTTTGATGTCATTTTAGGCATGGATTGGTTGTCTTCATATCGTGCCGTTATAGATTGTTACCATCAAAGGGTTATAGTGTGCACCTCAAGTGGTGACTATTTTTATTTTCTAGGAGACTGAGCTAATAGAGTTTTGCCACTAGTGTATAACTCACGTGGTTAGGGCGAGCTTAATTGTCTTCTTGCAACCTTCTTAGGTAGTGAGAGTGATGTGGTTTGAGTTGATTTGCCGAGGGTAGTTTGTGAATACCCGGATGTCTTTCCCGAAGATCTTACTAGTTTGCCACCCCACCAAGAGATTGAGTTCTCCATTGACTTAGTGCTTGGTACGACATCGATTTCCATGGCACCATATAGATTTGCACCCGCCGAGTTGTATAAGTTGAAGATTCAACTCCAAGAACTATCAGATAAGGGCTTCATTTTCCCTAGTACATCGCCTTTGGGAGCACAGACTGTCTTTTCTAAGAAGAAGAATGGCACAATACGACTGTTCATTGATTACCTAGAGTTGAACTGGGTAATTGTTAAGAACAAGTATGCATTACTACATATAGATGATTTGATTGACCAGTTGAAATGGTCGTGTTGCTTTTCTAAGATTGACTTGAGATCGAGTTATCACTAGTTGAGGGTGAAGGAGGAAGATATTCAGAAAGCGACATTCTGTATGCAGTATGACCACTATGAGTTCTTAGTGATGCCTTTTGGGTGAACCAATGCACCGGCTTCATTTATGGATTTGGTGAATCGAATCTTCCGTGACTTCTTAGACCATTTCGTGGTTGTCTTTGTGGATGATTGTAGCTTGCTTTTTGTACTTCTTTCGAATACGACTAGCCCTACAGTTCGAACTCCCGTGGTTCTGAATCTAATTCCATAAGTGCAATATGAAATAGATAAACACAAATGAGTCCAAATCCGACAATTCTTTTGGAAAATTGATTTTGAATCAAAATGCCAAAAATGAACTACTTTGCTAGATTTCAGAGTCACCACCTAAATATTTTTGGAAAATTTAGGAAACCTATGACTTGTGCCAAAGGCCACTTATCCGTCATCACCAAAGTGTCTCAACTTGGGAACTTAGGTATGAAGAGGAAAGGTCATGAATTGAGCACCCCATTCACCCGATTAAAGATTGACCTCTACTAATCATGATGTGGTTTCTATTTACATTATATGCACTTGCTCCGATTATTTATGCTATCTTTACTAGGTGATGCACACAAGTATACACTAATTCACAAAATTTGGAATGCGTTGATTTTATGTTTGTTTTGAAAAGGAGTTTTGAAAACATGGCACTTGAAAAAGCGAGCTCGTATTTACATTTAATCAAATTATTCTAACTTAAGTAAAAAGGCCGTCATCCACCGGCATTCAAACAAATATATCACTTAAACACTTAGCCTCATGGAAGGTATGCTTAACATGGCAACATTCGCACGTATGCAATATGCTAAAGCAATAAATGCTCACCGAGTACTCCAAGGCAAGCCAAAAGAAATAAAACAATTAGGAAAATGCATGCTCTAATATGCAAGTGACTAACGCAACACATACAATATGCAATCATAGGCTCGGCTACTAGCATGGCATGTGAATCAATGTGATAGCATGCGGCTTAAACACGTTTTCAAAGAAGTAATAAATAACAATGTGAGTTAGAATGATGCTCCGAGCCTAATGCATGCAAGACAATGAATGCAAATCATGAGAAATGCTAAATGAAATGTGATGCTCTAAACTATCCATCATAAACGAGTAAATAAAATAGAGAAAGACGTGGGGTTAGAAGACATGCGCACTTATTACATGGCTTTGCCCTCATGCAAGAGGGTCTAAATGAATGTCCAAGTGTCCGAAATGAACTAACTATTACAAAACCAAATGAAGGATCTAAGCTAATGAATACTAAATAACTAACTAGTTATCTAATTTACTAGAACAAGGATGAACAATAAAACTAACTATCTAAGTTAATCAACAATGAACATTCATAATAATTACAACAATGCTAACTATAATGATAATTAATTAATTACAACAATAATGGGAACATTAATTTACAATATTAATATAAGCAAAGATTCACAAGGTTTGCATGCACGTGACTGTTTTCATAAGCAACTATGTTTGCCTTCTCGGGAATCCGTCATATTTCACCTTCAGCCACTGCCCTTTGTTTCTGTAAAACACACTGTTGACCAAACATTGGGGCCCAACCGGCCCCCAATGAGGCCCAGTCGGGCCAAAACAAGGCCGGTCGTGCCCTAATTTCATGCAAAAGTCAGCTTCTGTGCTCTGAGGTGAAAACAGTGCAGACAAAGCTTTTTTGAGCTCTGTTTGTCCGCATTGCTTTTCTCTGACATGGAGAGGCTCAAGAGAAGAATGAAGTTGGTTACAAGACCATCAATAAGCAAGTTGATCGCTTGATGATTTCGAAGACAATTGGACAAAAATCAATAAATGCAATGAATAACCACTTCTCACTCCTATCATGAAGTGAGCTCAAAGAGGGAGGTAGAGACACTTCAAATTTCATCAACGCATCATGAATTGGTGCGTGACGACTCTTGACACTATGGACTCGACATAACTTCCAACCAAATCCAAGCAATCTTACTCATTTTCTTTATGTTGGTTTCATTGGTTTTAAGCTCATTTTATTAGTCCTCCCCATTCTTTAATCAACTTGTCCCAAAATGATGGTTAAGTCCACTAAATGAGAAGGAACATCAAACGAGAAGTTATCCAAAGCATGAAAGAGGGACTATGCCTTGACGATGAAGCCCTGTAGAGGTTAAGCCATTGAGTATAGGTATTTTTCCCATGCCTTGAATAAGCATCAATCCTTTGAGACAACTCTCAAACAAAAGAAAAGAAGAAAAGAGGGAGGTTGGAGACATGATTGTGAGATTGATTTGAAGAAGGAGACTTCTAATATGAAAACCAAGCAAAGAAAAGCTATCAACTTAAATGGCTTGATGTCTAAGGCCTAAACAAGCAAAGCCATGAGGACTTACAACATGATGGTCAAAGTATTCAAAGCATGAACCAATTAAATGAATTGAAACAAGTCTAAACAGCCCCTAATATGTAAAAACTAGTGACTAAAACGATGTTTAAAGAGTTCAAAAAAGATAGGAAATAGCAAAGAATCACAAGACTAGTGAACAAGAGCAAGGAGAGGTGACTAGCCCCTCTATTTTTGAAACCTCAGACCATGTTTTTTAAGCTTATTTTGAACTCTGAAAACTCAGTTTGAAGACTAAACAAAAAGTGTAAAGACAAGGGTATGAGCTATGAAGTAAGGTGCAAGAAAGGGATATTAAACCTTTCTACCTTTGGTAGCTATTCAAACCCAAGTTCCAACACTTGAAATAGATCCAAAACAATACAAAGATACAAGAAATTGATGGTAAGGGATAGAAATAAGTGCTCAAGGATCAACCAAGACTCTAAGGCTTTGTTCTAAGGTTGTATGTGGTGTATAGAGATGTTTCAAGGGGGATAGGTTTGCTCAATGGTGGCTTGCACAAGAAGAAGGGGCTCTAAAGTATATATATAAGCTCTTTGGAAATTGTTCAACCCTCAAAACAAAGATATAACCTCGTATTTATAGATTTTGAGCAAAATAGGTCGAAAATATCTTCAAAAATAGACAGCTAGTGGGGTTCTGCTCAGAATAGTGTTTATCACTACCAAGGCACGACCGGCCCCAAATGGCCATGGTCGGCTCCCAATGAGGCACGGTTGGGCCCCAATGTGCTGCCTTGTTGCTCTATTTTAGGCTCAGTGTAGGGTGGCACAGTGCAAAGATGAATTTTTGTGGTCTAGAAGCATAGAAACAACTTGGTATGGAAGGTTGTGATGTGTTTAGAACTCAAAACTGGATTCCTTCATTGAGCATTCGAATCTCACACAATGTAACTTTCATCATCGAGTGCACAAGACAAAGCGCTCGAGTCTTACAGGCAGTCAAAAATGGGGTGTCTACAATGACATCTTAATCTAATCACCCTCCGACGAGGAACATGAGGAACACTTGCGGGTTGTACTTGAGTTTCTTAGAGCACCCTATTTATATGCTAAGTTTGGGAAGTGCGAGTTCTGGCTAAAGGAAGTTCAGTTCTTAGGCCATGTGGTATATGGGGAAGGGGTGACTATAGACTCTTCTAAGATAGAGGCAGTGCAAAATTGGGAACAACCTAAGAATGCTTTTAAGATCCAGAGTTTCTTAGGCTTAGCTTGGTATTACCGACATTTTGTCAAAGACTTCTCTAGATTGGCCTCACCATTGACTAAATTTACGAGGAAGAGAATTAAATTTGCATGAAGTGAAACTTCTAAAAAGTCATTTCAAGAGCTTAAGGTTAGACTCAACATTGCTCCAGTATCGATTATTTCGGAGAGGGGAGTTTAGGTTATTCAGTTTATCGATTATTCAGTTTAATGCGATAAAACAATTCTTTAGGATCTTTACGATGACCAGTCAATCCACATTGTCACACAGGCTGTGGTAGAAAGGCAACCCCCTAGCCCAATGCAACACAATATCAGCCCACCTTCTAGGGTCAAGCGTATAAAGGAAAAAGATCGCAAAGAACATCGCTTGCCTGACTTCCAGTACCCAGACTTACCTGGCCAAAAGCAGCCCCATCTAGTCGAAATGGTTGAAGATGTGGAGAAACACCCACCAGCAAAGCAGCCAAAAAAATTATCCTTTACCAACAAGTTCAAAGTCTGGGCCAAGATGTCCAAACAAGACAAACAAAAGGTCCAAGCTTTACAAAAAAATGGAGGCGATGAGTAAGTGGCTGTACAAACATCCAATGTTAACATTCACATTCCGTAATAGTCTATATTCCTCACTGTGTTCAATTTTTTTGGTTTGTTCAGATATGTGCAACGTAAATATTACATTGGTTTGTTCATAATGCACAGGCTGTTGGTGTGGAAAAGAGATTCGAAGGCTACACATGTGTATTTTGATGACATTGTCAACCTTATCAAGGAGGAATCAATACACAGCAATGTATGCCATTACAAATATAATTCACTCTTCATGCATATGCACACACAGACACACACACACACTCACATCCACAAAATCTATATAATATGACCCCATGTTTGTGCAGCTCATAGATGCATATGCTGAACTGTTGCATGAACAACAAGAGGTGGTCAACCCAACTTCGGATGAAGCCTCATTGATCTTCACGAGCATGTGTTTGGTAAAATCTATCATTCCATTACTTGTAATGTGACTGTGAAACTTCACAGTCCATTAATTATTTGTCAAATGTGTACAGAAAGTGATACGAGAGTACCATCCTCGCAAAAGGAGTAAACACATTGATGCACATGTCAAAAACTACCAAGGAGAGAGATACCTACTATTCTCATTGCATCATGAGTACCACTGGACGATAGTTGTGTATGATGCTAAAGACAATTTGTGGAAGCATTACAACTCGTTGCGCCCATGAACAAGCATACATGACCCGCATATCGACCAAGCACAGGAAATTGTAAGTGGCTATTTTTTAACACAAACATGACTTGTTCTCGTACATTAAATGACTGTACACACACATATATTTGTTGGTGCCTAATTTGAAATTCCATACACAGAGGAAGTACATTGAGCATGTTGTGAGCGTTATTGGCGAGTCATCACCGCTATACACTAAGTTAGCAGGCCAAAATCCAGCACAACCAACCAAAAGTGTTGATGTCTGTCCTCAGCAAGGTGACGACTCGTAAGCCTCACTACATTTTTTTCAAATCCTCCATAACCATTATGCAAATATTTATGTCAACTGCTAATCAAAACCATTTCGCATTTACAGAGTGGACTACGGACCTGCAGTATGTTACATCATGCGGGCGCACATATATCATGAAGAAATTGTGGGCAGCCTCAGTAGTTCAGAATGGTGTGGACTACGAGATTTGTTAGTGCATAGTTTTTTGAATCATAAGAAATTAGAGCTTCCTTAAAACCTACAGGTGGGGGGTGTCCACCTACAAACTAACTAACAGTCGATTTGAATGTTAATATGGAATGCGTTGATATTTTGACACAACAACTGATTGTAAAACAGTGATACAACATTTGTTAATAGGAAAAAGGCAGCTGCGAATTTTGAACTACTTTTGGTGTTGTTATGTTTTACATATGTGAATGTTCACAGTTGTACCACTAATGTGAATGTTCACAGTCACTTACGATATCCACACTGCTGTGTTGTTATGAGTGTAATTTCTGCGAATGTTTGAACCTGACTGTTGTATAATACACATACTTTGTGCAGGAGTGTACACTTGGTCTATGTGACATAATTACGGATCACATACAGATGTGTGAATATTCACATTTGTTCTTGCTCATAGCAGTTTTAAATGACATTCTTCTCCGCCAAATGTGAACATTCACTTATGATATTCATATGCACTAATGTTTACAGCTGTGACTATTCACAGTTGCAACACTGATGTGAATGTTCATACTCACTTATGGTATTCATAATGTCGTGTTGTGATGAGCATATTTGATGCGATTTGTGGAACCAGTTTTTTATGTAATACACATACCTTGTGCAGGAATGTACACATTGTTTGCATGACATCATTACGGGTAACATGAACAGGTGTGAATATTCACATTTCTTTCCATTCATAACAGTTGTGCATGTTCACACCATGTCAATCTTCATGCATGTGAAAGTTCACATCACATCTTATATTCATGTCAACATTGACAACAATAAGGTAAAAACGTTCAACCCATGTGCAAGTTTTCACATAATATGATTCGTTTACGTAAGTGTGAATGTCCACATCATGTATTTATCATTACAACTTTAACAAAAAATCAGTTTCATACACAAAAAGAAAATGAAAAAGCACAAATGAAATACTAAGTTTGCCAAACCATTATTTTGCTTGCCAACACAACACAATCTTATTTCAGAAATGACTATAAGAATCCAATGTAAAACACAACATTAAAATGAAAAATGTACATCCTATATCGGCTCCTTGCATGACTTTCGATTATGGTTCCCCAGCTTATCACATCTCCCGCACCTTATTTGCTTCAGTTTCTCACCCCTTGATGGGATCCTATTCTTTTTCGGCCTTCCGGGTGGTCTTTTCACAGTTGGCGGGTATATAGTGAAGTCCATGGGATCAAAAGGCGGCTTCTCCACCGATGGTATAGGGAATATGGCACCCGAATACGCTGCAGGATATGTCTGTACATGAAAGTAATGTTCCACACAATCATTGAGATTGTAGCGGCTTTTCTGAATGGCAACAACAGCATGGTCACATGGGAATCCGTTGATTTGCCATTTGAAGCACGAACATGTACGCCTCGCAACATCAACAGTAACAGATGGTATCGAATGAACTTCAAACACATTCTCATTGGCTTTGCTAACTTGCCAAGACCTGCTGTCATTGAACGAATCCATAAGCCTTGTTTCAAATGTAGGACAAATAAGGTCATTCCATTTGTTTGCTTGGTCACTCCGTGCAGACATTTGCCGCATCAACTGAGTACGAATTGTGTCCGCCATTTGAGTGATAGGAAGATTACGCGCTTCTTTAATCCAGTTATTAAATGACTCCGTCGCATTGGAAGTCATCTCCCCATAACGCATGCCCCTGCACAATATCACAAACATTTTACAATACAAAAGTTAACAGGTCTGAACATTCACGTTGACTGATGTAAACATTAACATCATTCGCAGTGAACATTAACATCAACTTACACGATGCACATATGTGAACACTAACATCAACTTAAATGACAGAATGATGTGAATGTTAACAACAGCAAAATATGACAACAGATGTGAACATTCACATCATTCAAATCAGTCATTATTATCAGATGTGAACATTCACATCATTAACATTGAACATGAAACACAACTGGAAGATTTTTACAATTCCTAACTGATAATTCACATCGCTACCATTCTGACTTGACAAATGGAATACTTTATGAAACTATTATTACCTGAAGTATGAATTTTCCCAGTGCTCATGTGCCAAGTCCTTGAAAAAATCATGTGCTCGTTGTTTACCCTCCTCTTTTAATTTTGCAAGCTTTTCATGGAACCCTACCACAGTTGGCTCATAAGCACAATCACCCAAACTACTTACTAGGTGATCCCTGAAGCCATTATCAATTTCTTTCATCCGGTCTCTTAAATTGCTCTTCAAGTGTTGTAAGCAATAACCGTGATGAGCCGATGGGAACACCTTCAGCATAGCTTCTAACAGGCCAAGATTACGATCCGAAATAAAAGTAATCTGGCGCTTACCATCAACAACCTTCCCAAGTTCATGCAAGAACCACGACCAATTCGCCGTGGTCTCCGAATCAACAATCGCAAATGCAATAGGAAACAGACCTACAACACAACACCAATACACAATTGTTCACAGTATTCCAAAATGAATAGAAAACAATATAAACGAAACAGGTCATGTGAATGTTTATATCTACATTGCCCTATTACTATTGTTATTTCTGGATTCAAGTTCGTAAACAACAATGATGTGAACATTCACATTAATGACCATTAATAATTCATTTTTGATTATTTATCAATTGATAATGTGAACATTCACAGTACTGTTCATTAATGGATCAACTGACAGTAGTATACACTAATGTGAATGTGAATGTTCACATAACTGTCATTAGCAGGCACAGATGTATAATAATGTGAATGGATCAGTGTATAATAATGTGAATGTTCACATTATAGTCATCAGCAGACACAGATGTGAACATTCACATCAGTGCATACTAATGTCAATGTTCACAGTACTTATAATTTCTCAATCACTCATTTGTCCACACTATGCATGTCAATGTGAATATTGACATGAATATACAGGTAAAAAAAATACTAACCATTGTTTCCGTCTTTCGCCGTTGCCGCCAGTAGCTGACCTTTGTACTTTCCTTTGAGGAATGTTCCATCCAAAAATAATAAAGGCCGACAAGAATTGAACCAAGAAATACACGCAGCGAATGACACAAAGAAACGACGAAACTATTGACTACTCGCATCATAGTCAATATTGACATAACTCCCCGGATTGTACCGCATCACAGCATCCGAATACCACCGCAGCTGGTCAAACGATAATGAGTGATCTCCATGAATACCAGCCTTTGCTTTCTCCACAGCCAACCATACGACATGGTAACTCACATCTAGCCCATAATCCCTCTTCAAAATAGTCACAACATCACACGGCCGAGTCAACGGCTTGTCCCTCACAATTTCATATATGGTACTCGACACCAAATCCGAACTAACTCGCGGATTCTTCGATGTTCGAACATCGGTACCACAAGTATGCACATCACTAAAACTCTTGATGTAGAAAAAATCATTTGCTCGTTGTGCTCTACAATGTATAGCCCACAAGCAGCCCCTCTCCTCCCGCATCGCACACACAGCAGTAACTCTTGTTGTCTCGTTCTTCACGTATGTAAACTGAAACCCACATTGGATGGCGTACTTACATAAAACGTCACGAAATTCTTGTGCACCTCCAACAAACCGTTGCCCCACATGCGTAATACCATTTGCCCAAGGGACTGACAACAACACCTTCTCGTTATGGTGGCAAAATCTCCGTAATGCATCAATTTCTTCCTCAACCCCCACACGCACCAATCCCAAACTAGTTGACTGACCAATACCACTTTTCAACTCAACCACAACTTCTACATGTTGTACCCCCATTGATTTAGCAAGCAATAACATGTTCTGAAATTCTTCCTCATTGTCCAAATCACACTTACTAATCCCAAGTAGTTTACAGAACAGTGAAATAGAACCAGCAGACAACTCATCCCATTTCTCACACAAACACTCCACCAAACGAGAATAACACATTGCGCGGGCAACATTTATTACAGTTGTACTGCAACCATATGTACACACCAACAGCATAAAGGTATCCATCTCCTATGAAAACACAAAAACACAACAGCGAACAAAAATAAAAATCAATATGAAAATTCACTTTGTGCAAAAAATAGATGAGTACGCGTACAGTTCAAGTGCTAAATCCATAATTCAGAATACGAAGATGTGAACATTCACATTGTTGTTAACAACATGTCAACATTAAGCAAACATCAAAGTAAAATGAGAAAATCAACAACCTTCACATAATATTCGCAAGATGTGAACATTTACATTGACACGGACACTCTAAATTATATGACACACACAGAGCCTCATTCAGCAAACATCAATTTTAAATGAGAACATCCACATTCTTCACATAATCCACATTAACAAAATGTGAACATTCACATTGCCATATATACTGATAATCAAATCATCTACAGAGATCCTCATTACGCATACGTCCAAGTAAAATGAGAACTACACATTTAATCAAAATCGACATGAAAAATCACATTGTGCAAAAAATCAAAAATTACTACGTGTACAGTTCAAGTGATAAATCCATAATTCACAATACAAAGATGTGAACATTCACATTGATATTAACAAGATGCCAAAATTGCAAACATCAAAGTAAAAATGAAAACATCAACAAACTTCACATAATATTAACAAAATCTAAACATTTACATTGACACATACACTCTGAATTATATCACGCACACAGAGCCTCATTAAGCAAACATCAATTTAAAATGAGAACATCCACATTCATCATATAATCCACATTAACAAAATGTCAACATTCACATTGCCATATATACTAATAATCAAATCATTTACAGAGATCCTCATTACGCATACGTCCAAGTAAAATGAGAGCTAACACTGTTCTTCACATAATATGAATGTACTCCCCTCCACAGGACCACGTAAGAAGCATATAATTGAAAAATCAGAGCATCCAATTCATATCAATCAAAAAACAGAGCATCTGCTCCATCATACAAATGAAACCATAAACTGAACATGTATTCATAATCAAATTGATACTAACCTTAATCATGCAATCCTACAATCCTCCAGAAAGTCGAACACAACTGATTCGAACTACTTAAAGCTCGGAAAATGTGACAGCTGAACACCTACCTCTTCGTCGTCTTCACTCGTAAACCACAGAACCAGACTACAACACCAAGAATGAAACCCTAGCACAACCAATCCTTGGAACGAGTATGCAAAACATAAACGTATCTCTTGGAATTGGATTGATGAAGAAAAACGTAAAATAGAAACTGTCAAACTGAATCAGCGAGGAAACAGGCACGTAAACAGGCACGTAATATGTAAATACGTATTAACACTGTATATATATATATATATATATATGGGGGCAAAATAGTCCAGGAAAATATATTAAATTAGAAAAATGGACCTTATGGAATAAAAAGAAAAGTTTATGGGACTAATCAGGTTATAATATTCTTTTGTGGACCTAATGGGTTATAACAACTCTAGAATGGATTTATCAATAAAAATTCCTTCTAAAAATCAATAAAATTTATTATTTTAAGTATAAATTATACATAACTTAATAAAATAAATAAAATATTTAATTGAATAAACTTCATCTTTTAATGTTAATAATGGTCAATTAACCTATTCAATCAAAGTATTTTCGTCCAAAATAAATATATGTCCTAGAGCAGAGTTTTTATTCATGAGATAGGTCTTAACCAATAAAATAGTTTGACATAATTTCAAACTAAAAAGTGTTCTAAAAACTTAAATTTGTGTGCAAATCCAAACAAATCTATATTTACTATTATATATAACAAAACATTTGTTGTCATTAAAATTCAAAATTTTAATCAATGCGTTTGGTTTGAGTTTTTTGGATTAAATTTTTTGAAAATTAGCTTTTTTAATTTTTATATTTTTTGTTTTTAGTGAATATTTTTTAAATTTTAAACATTTTTTTTATTTTTTTAGATGCACCTTACTTAGATGTATCTAAAAAGTAAAAAATGTGTGAAAAAATATTTTAAAAAATTAATAAATACATAAAAATACAAAAAATGTACCGAATTCTTGTATTTTTTTTTATATTTTTGGTATTTAGTGAATTTTTTAAAAAAAATTTACAATTTTTTTACTTTTGAGGTATATTTATGTTAGGTGTGTCTAAAAAGTAAAAAAATTACTTAGAATATTAAAAAAATTCAGTAAAAATAAAAAAATATGAAAAATAAGAAAATAAAATTTTCTAAAAAGTATTTTTTGAAAAGTAAAAACAAGACAGGTGAATAATTTTCGGTATATGAAATATTAATATACACATGGCTCACTATTATTGGCTCTTTAATTAATATCACTATTTTTAAAATCGCTTGCGTCACACTTTTCAGGTACACATTACACACACATCTATGCTTATTATGTAAACCAAAATGTTGTTGACTCGTTGAGGCTCAGAGTCTGAATGCAAATTTACCAAATTATTAGACCTATAAAATATTAAATTACACGTCATGAAAGTGTTGGTTTTTGTTAATATGATAATATTTTTCGCACATTTAATTTCTAAAAATTAATCTAAGTAAGAACTTGAAAATTTGAGAATAACTTGAATTATTATAAGTACTGTAAAATTCAACATAAAATCTAGGTTGAATCACCAACAAATCCTAAAATATGATCTTGTGAATTGCTTAGTTCTCTCTTTTTTCTTATGAACCCAAAAGTCCTATTAAAGTAAAAATTACATAAAATGATAGTCACTTGCATGCTTGAATTTAATTTTTTAAAGATAAAAGTGGATTTTTCCAAATATAAAATTACAGATTTGGGCAATCCGTACTATAGAGATTTTAGATTTTTCCTTCCCATGGAACAAATCCCACGTTACAAAAAAAAACATAACTATAAACACTCCATTTTTTACCACCCTTAAGACTTGGGCGCCTTAGGTTGATCACTCGATGATGAAAGTTATACTGTATAAATGTTCGATTTCTTCAGCAAGAAGAGTTTCTAAATCCCAACCTTACACCCCATTTTGGACGAAAACTATTTTAGACCTTAAAACCCTCTCTTTCAAAATAGTTTTGAACATGTTTCTATGATGTTCCGAGGCCCGCATTTCGTTAAAAATTGCACTTTTCGGTAAACCGAGTAAAGGCAAAGTGGAAATAAATGGAAGAGAGATAAACTCTTTGAATTTTTTTTAAAACATCTTATTTAGAGGTTTGGAGCTGAAGGAAATTGAAGGAGAGAGAAGAAAACTAGTTCGGGAAGAAGTTGGGTATCAATCCATTAAGATAGAAATTAGCAGCCTTCATTAAAATAGGCATATCTTTTGTAAACTTAGAATTTAGATGTAAGGCTGCCACCATTGGAAATTAGACTTCCAGGTCTTCAATTTAGTCTCAAAAATTACCTAAAACCGAGTCCGGATTAGAGAGATATGACCGTTTAAAGCCGGGCTTGGAAGCAAATTTTTGTGGCTGGCCACCCACTAATAGTGGCATACTGGCCACTTGTGTAAAATGCAGATATTTGTTGCCAGCTGTCCCCCAAAAGCTCCAGTTGTTTCTATACAGATATTTCTGACTTGAGAGCCTATTTTTCTATATATAGTTGGTCAACCCTCTTGGTTTTAAGTTACAAGAAATTCCAAAAGCTCCAAAACTGGAAATTCTTTCTCTATCTCTATCTTGCAACACACACACCTTACCCAAGCACTTCCTAAACCAATATTGAAGCTCTCCTTACTGAGATTATTGAGTCCAAATTTCAGCCGTTGAGAGTATGAACTTGTGGGTTTGTTAACAAAAGAGTTACCTTGCTTCAAGAGGTATAATTTTGGACATCTCTACACTACTTCGTTCCTATCTTTTCTTACTGTTTTTGAGCTGTTTTTACACTATTTTTATGGGCTAAAACTTGTAGTTTAAAGCTACCAAAGGTGGAGGGGTTAATCACCCTTCTTTGAACCTTGGTCTCTAAGCTTTTGCCCTTGTGTTTCCCATTCTTTTCTCAACTTTTTTGAGCATTTTACCACTGAATCTCAGAGTTTTTCAAAGGCTAAAATTGTTGTTTTGAGATCCCAAAAATGGAGGGGTTAGCCACTCATCCTTATGCTTGTTTACTAGCTTACATTCTCCATTATTTTAGCTTACTCTTTTAGCTTTTTTTACATCAATTCTAGCATTGTTTTAGTCTAATTTAGTACCGTTTTGAGGTGTTTATTTCATTTAAGCTTTGTATAGTATGCTTGTAGTGTAATGGCCCTCATAGGCTTAGTGGTTTAGGTCTTAGCCACCAACCTATTTGAGTTGATAGCATTTATTTCTTGCTTTCCATACTTGTGTTCACCTCTAAGCATCTCTGCAACCTCCCTCATTTTTTGATTTTTCATTTTCTTTGAGAGTTGTTTCAACTACGTACGGCCTAAATTCCATCTTTGGGATACGTAGGCAACTTCATCCTGAAGTTCGGCCCCAACCATTTTCAACATACTTGTGTCATCCATGTTGGTTGGCTTATCCTTATTCAAACTCGGCTATCCTATCCATGTCAAATTGGCTCATCTTTGTGCTCGTCTTTGTTCAAAATCAATTGTCCTATTCCATTAGAAGATTCAACTGCAAGACAAGTCAAGTTCAGATCTGAGGTTGTACATCTCAAGAGTTAATTCCTCATTGGTCGAGTAGTGGCCATTTGCAAAAACAGTTTTGGGGATTTTTAATAAAGTTGACCAATTTTCTCGAAAAATTATTCCTTTTTTTCCAAAACTGGACCATCTCTTGGACTCCAAAAAGGAAATTTTTAGTACTCACAGCCTGACTTACATGATTCGAAGTAGAAAGTTGAACAAGCATGTTAATCTAACTCTCATGTTGGTCAAAATTGTTTTAGCAAAACCAAAAACACAAAAAAGGTCAAAATGATGAACTAGAGGCACGGTTGAGTCAGTTTTTTTGTCTTTTCCCCGTTATTAGCACTCGTCAAAAAGGGCACAACTGAAGTTAGCAGGTGGGGGCCAAGCGGTCTCTCATCCTCCAAGCAGTGAAGAATCGAGCCAAGTGCGAAGCACAAACTGGAAATGAAGTAGGGTATTCCACCCCTTCATCTGGACGGGTTAGATCATGTCCAAACTAGCCAAGGGCATCATCAACTGATGTCAGTTGCAGATCTGCTACACGTCCAGTCGTACCACAACCCCTCTGTGGGAAAGCTCACTAGTTATGAGCGAAAGAAGTAGAATCTAGCAGAATGCTAGGGGCAAGGGTCCACAACTTTCAGCTTATCCATCAACCACACCAAGGAAGAGATAAAAAAAAACTAAGAGAGATTAAAGAATAGAGAGATGTGCGCTGAGAGAAAAAGTGAGAAAATGACTTGTCGAAGAAAAAGAGATTGAGGGCCAAAGTGATGTGAGATCCATAAATAAGAAATGGGTGGGAAACAATACCTGGAGAAGCAAGCTCCCTATGAACCGAGAGGTCTCCCGCCACTGGAAAACATCCAAGTGTTGTGTTTGGTGGTTTTGTTTGTTTTGATTCTTGTTTTGAGTCGTTTTGATTTTGGTGAGTGTCAATAGTTGTGTTGTTCTTACCTTGTTTTTCCTTTGTTGAGTTGTGGTGGACTATGGTCAGTTGTAGGCTCAATACCTGGTTAAGAACTCATTCTTGGTTTGCAAAAATAAATTGTTTTGTGTTCAGAGTGTCGTGCTATGCTTAACATGATCTACAAAACATGATTCGTTCTTTCATAAAACTACAGGGTCCAACCCAGGTCAAAAGAGAGAGCAATAGAACAAGGGCCTATCTAAAGCGACATAGGTTCCGAACTACAAAGCAAAAGAAAAGAGAGAAAATTTGGGGCATCTTAGTGTGTTTCAACTTCAACAACTTCTGAGATTGCGTTCCAAGTGCACCTTTTCAGGCCTCGCCATTTATCTGGTGTATGAGTATACCTCAACCCTGAGTTCAAGCCTACTTCAAGTCAGAATGGTGATCAAAGCGACATTCGTGGTTTCTATATGTAGATGTTACCCCTTATCAGTATTTGAGGACCTTTAAACTATGAGTTGAAGGTAAGAGTTCGAAGAACACAAGAGGGAGATCTCTGTCAAAGTAGAGCAATTCATCGCCACTCGCCCCATGAGGTGCTTTTTAAAAGCACTGCTTTGTTTGTTTATTGCATTCTCTAAACATCATGCACTACATTGCTTGTAACATGTGTCATAACATCGAACTTATTGTATTTATTTACATCTTGTGTTATCTTGTATCATTTATCATTTTACGCTGAGCAGGGTTTAGGATCATTATCCCCCAGGGCTTTTCTCAAGATGCATGAGACGTTTTCCTGAGCGGTTTTTTTTTATCTCAGGGTGTGCGGGGCATGACCCTAAGCGGTTTTTCTCTTCTCACAGTTTCAGTGTGATTAAGGTATCTCAGGACACATGCAACACGACCCCGAATGATTTTATCGAGACCTTTTCTCATGATTTTAGCGTGGTTTGAGTGTTCCTTTCCTCATATAATTTCAGCGTGTTTGGAATTTATCTCAGGACACGTGGAATACGACCTTGAGTGGTTTTCTTAGGACCTCTTCTCAAGATTTCAGCGTGGTTTGAGTATTCCTTTCCTTACATGATTTCAGCGTGTTTGGAATTTTTCTCAGGACGCTGTAGACACCCCATTTTTGACTGACCTTGAGACTTAGATGCCACCAATTAAGCGCTCGGTGATATTGCATATCGTGCTCGTCCAGAGGTTTCAGAGTCTCAGCTGCGAGGCTTGCCTCCGGACTTTCGGACTCTTTCATGCTTTGCCTCGGTTTGCGAACCAGGCTCAGTTTTCTCTGTTTCTCTCCCCAAAGGGAGGGAGAGGTCTCGTAGACCATCTCTCAGTGGCCGTAGGCTACGTTTTGTGGTCGTAGGCCATTTTTGCCCGTCTGGAGTCCGGTTTTCGGTTTTTCGGAATCGTTGGCCGTGTGCCTCGGTTCGAGACCGCTTAACCATCTCCGTTTGCTCCGGTTTTTGGCATACTTCTTATTTACTTCCTCTTTAGGGACACTGTGGTCCGAGAGACCGACTTTGTGGTCGAACACTACTCCCGGTGCCTAACAGCCGGTTTTCGGGGCCTCGGGCTGGGCGTTTCGGCCCCCGAACCTTCATTCTGCATTGGTTTTGGCTCATTTTTGGTAGGGACCTCTGTTTCAGTGGTAAGAAGGTCGTAGAAGGGTGGAAGGCCAGTAATTGTTTTGTCAGCCAACTTTATCCCTTCGTCGCCCTCCGTCGCCCGGTTTTCTTCACTTCAAAGCCAACGTTGAACATCCTTGGGCCATTTTCTTGAACCCTAAATCCCATATTTGTGATGTACACATCTAGGAGGCCACGAATATTTGGTGGCCGGCCAGTAATCCTTTCTGACCCTTTTGAACCCCTCCTAAAAGTGGGTTGTTCTCTCTCCTGGTTCACTTTTTCCAGTGTTTAACCACAGGGTTGTGTTGTGCACACATCAGAGGCCCTCTTTCTGTGGTGGCCGACCACTAATTATACTTGAACCTTTTGACCCTTGGCCGGCTAGCCATGGGAGGTAGCCGGCCGGCCACCTGCAACCTAGATAACTGGCCGGCCAGAATCCTTACATCATCTACAGTGCAGATACAGCCTCCTTTTCCCCCACAGATTTTGTATCCGGGGGGCTGCATTTTGGAGGGAAACTTGGTTTGTTTTCCCTCCATTTTTTCCCCCCTTTTTGCCTTTATAACAGGGGCTCCAGCTCTGTTATTAGGGTTACCAAAAATCCCCCCTAAGCCCTTGCTTTGTATCTCTCTTTCTCCATACTCCCAAGCTCAAAACCTCTCAAGTCCAATACCCTTCTCTACACCACCACCTAGCACCATACCTCCAACCTCCATTGCAGCCATTTGAAGCTGTTCTCCAGAGCTAAAGAACCACCAAACTCAAGCCAAGAGTTGCCTAAAGTTTGGTCTTCAAGGGTAAGCACCATTTTCCCTCTTTTTGAGCTTATTTTGTATCCTTTCTAAGTCATTTTTGCTTACTGTTTTGGGCTCCGACCCTAACTAGAACTAGGCTTATTTTGAGCCATTTTTCATGTTTGTTTAAGTGTATTTACCTGTTTGAGGTCTCCTTGTTGCACTTGCTTCATTATCTCCCTTGTATGCCATCTTCTTGTGTAGTATTTTTGGCTTATGTATAAACTGTTTTGAGCTCTGTCATGAACTGAAAAGTGGTTTATTTTGAGCCCTTCTTCAACATTTTTGAAGGGCTCATTGCTATTTGAGGCTTTCATTTATTACTTGCCTTTATATCTTTCTTTTGGCTCCATTTTTGCATGATTTGTTAGCCTTTTATGCTTCTGTTTTTGAGCTTTGGTCCGAACTAAAAATGGCCTTATTTTGACCCCATCTTCATGTTTCTTTAAGGGTCTTTCACTGTTTGAGGCATCCTTTATATACTTTGTGTTATATCTCTATTTTTGGCCTTATTTTGCATAGCATTTTGAGCATTCTTGTACACTGTTTTGGGTCTGTCCACCAACTGTAAAATATCATATTTTGGGCCCCTCTTCAACATTGTTGAAGAGTCCTCATCTGTTTGGGGCCAGCAGCTGTGGCTTGCTTCTTTATCTCACATTTAGGGCCATTTTTGCATGCTAGTTTTGCCCTATTTGTGTTTGCTGTTTGGCCTTGCTTAAAACTGTAAACATGCTTTTTTTGGGACTTCCTTGAAACTGTCTTCACATTTCATAAGCAAATAATGCATGCTTGATGTAGCTACAAGTGATTTCATGTGCTTAATCTTGCATTTCGGGACCATTTCATGCATCGGGTGCTATATTATCATGATTCGGGGCTTTTTTGCATCATATTCCGCTTTTGATATTTGCACGTTTGCATATCATATTTCATGCCTTGCCATGTCTTGTTAGAGTGGCATTTGGTGCCCTAGGGTCGGTCCTCGGTTTGCGTGCATGCGTGCACGCATCTCGAGTGTCTCATTTTCATCGCATGGCCTCTTATGTGAGTGTGGCTGAGGTCCACTCATGTTGGTGTAAGTCCATTATGCATTGTGTATGCCATTTCATTTCATAGCATTGCGTATGCTAGGTTGTATGTTAGCGCATTGTGTATACCATGTTACCTCGTGCATCATGTATGCCATTTCATAGCATTGTGCATGCTAGGTTGTATATTAGTTGCATTCATGCATGTCATGCATATTGCATTGTGCTTGGGATAGGAGTTAGCCCGAGCACGGGAAACGAGGTACGTTTCGTACTCTGAGTGACGGAACGTGTCTCAATTTCCCAGTCACCGACACTCCGGATTATCCATGATGGAGTTAGGTTTTAGTTGGGTTTATATATGTATTCATTTCCTACTTTCTTGAACTCTAAACCCCATATTTGTGTTGTACACACCTGGGAGGCCACTAATATTTGGTGGCCGACCAGTAATTGTGCCTG
>NW_021025125.1:1475357-1562404 GCF_004153795.1 Camellia sinensis
TGGGCTTTTTTTTTTTTTTTTTTTTTTTTCAGTTTTCAATTCATAACTGTTTCAATTTTTAAATTTTGAATTCAAATATGGCTCTTGACAATTTATCCTAGGCATGCGTCACCACTTCCAGTAGTTATTATTATTATTATTATCTATCTGCTATTTATATCTATATCAATACCTATATCTATTTATTGTTATAAAAATGCCTATAATTGGTGTTTATGCCTTATTTTTTGATCTTTTCTAAAATTCCCCAATAGTAGTTATGCCCTACAGTCAGCTTGTTTATTTGTGTTTTTTTAAAGCTGTTATTTGTTTATTTTCCGTACGATTTTTTTTTTTTTTTTTTTTTTGGTTTTTACTTTTTTTTTTTTTTTTTTTTTTGGTGAGGATTTAGTGGAGTGATTTGTAGGTGGATGATGTTACCCCGTTTGTGGTGTTATTAGTGTAGTGTTCGTTCCCTTTTGTGATGTTTGTCCCTATTGTAACATTGACATTAATTAACATCCAAAATTCCAAAAGTAACACTAATGTAATACATTAAAAAAAAAAAAAATCTTTACTATACTTTTTCCAAATGTGACACTCCAATATAATACTCCAACAAAACTACTTAGTGTAACACTCCAAAATAACACACCAAAAATTCTTATTGTAACACTGTAATGAAACACACAAAAAAAATCATTAGTGTATTTTTTTCAAACGTAACACTCTAATATAACACACACAAAAACTCCTTAATGTAACAAGCTAATATAACACACAAAAAAAAACTCTTTAATGTAACATAATAATGTAACACACAAAAACTCTTTAATGTAATACTCTAATGTAACATATAAAAAAAATTTCTTGATGTACTTTTTCTAATCTGTTTGGAAAGATAGTTTTGAGGCTTTTTTGACTAAAATAGTCGCAAAAAATAAATTAGATTTTTTAACCTAATAAGACAAAACATTACATCCAGCCCATAATTATTATATTCTTTCTCTCACAAAAAGTTAAAAAAGCCTAAAGTCCTTTCCAAACCAGACTTTTTAATCTCAGGCTAAAATAGTCAAAAAAAGCCAAAAAGGTAAAAAGTCAACCCACTTCCCAAACGACACTTTTTGGTATTGAGCTTTTAAAAATAATTTGAGTTTTTTCATTTTTCATGTTATGTTGTTTTAGTCTACTTTTTTTTTTTTTAAGTTAATTTTTTTTATATGGACCAAATCTAAATGTACTTAAAATGTAAAATATTTTTAAAAAATTAATAAATGCAAAAAAATAAAAATATGTACTATTTTTTTTTGTATTTAGTGAATTTTTAATTTTTTTTAAAAAATTTATATATATTTTAAGTATATCTAAATTAAAATTGATTAAAATATCAAAAAATCATTAAACAAAGAAATACGGATTGAATTTTTTTTGTTTTTGTTTTCCTGAAACTCCAAAACTAAATAGATTTATTTATTTATTTTTACATGATAGGATTCATCCTTTTTGTATATTAATTATTTAATGTGTCTTACCATAAGTGTGCAAAAAATCTACTAAATTTAATGAAACATGCCCATTTGATTAAGTCATTCTATTTTTGGCTACTACCTAAAGATTCTAAATTCATTACTGATTTTAATAATTTTTAGCATGGTTCCATTAGTGATTTCATAATTCAGCCCCCTTTCAAATCCGGAGGCTTCATTCAGCCCCCTTTTGTTTTTTTGGGATAGTATTTTTTATTTTATTTTATTTTATTTTTTATTTAGTAGTATTTTTGGGTCAAACATTTCAATATTTTATTTCGGCATCCCTGAGACTAAAAGATTCTGAAAATTTAAAAAAAAAAAAAAATTAATTAGGCTAACAATCATCATTGTTTACTTGTAAAATTTAAGATATATTTATTCTTTATCTATCAACCACCTAATAAAGGTGGTCGGCATTATCTCCATATAATTTTTTTGCCACAACAATGAGAGAACTACATCAGTAATGCCAAATCTTAGCCATTTAATATAGTTAGAAAGTTAAATTAAAAATATTAGCTACATCTTAAAAGTGTCCCAGGACATTAATGAGCATATATATGTCAAACATGTCTTTTGAAGGGGAAATCGGAAGTGGGGTTTCAACTTTGCATTTGCACTTGTATATAAGATAGGTGGATTAAGACAATTAACTATATATAGAAGGTTATGGTGGTTAATTCAGTTGGGAACATGGCTAAGCCCTCCCCAACTTTCTGGATTTTGTTTGTCCTTCTCCTTACTGCATCAGGTAAATTCTCTTTGTAAGAATTTAGGACAACAGTCCCACCCTCTGATGATTTGATATGCTCATTTTGCTAGATTATGTTTATTGATCATTTATTAAAAAAAAATGGTATACTCCTTATTTATTTTTTGTTTTTATAGACAAATGTAATGCAATATGTGATTCTGAATATCCAGTTGATTTGATTTTTATTATGCAATATTTACACATAAATATCTACAAAATGAACAGTTAAAATTATTGAAGTAAAACTCGTGAGGAGTCCGATGGACCCCAACAGTACAGTGGACTGGAAAGAATTCTATCCTTTTTTTTCAGAATTTTGGAGTTGTACCAAATATGTTATTTGATTTTTTTTTTTTTTAAAAAAAACTTGTTATAAAACTGGCAACATTCCACTTTCAATTGTGACAAAATTTTTAAATGCCCAAACACAAAATGTATGTTTAATCATTTATACAATGCAGTGCAGTGACAACAATGGTGCCAACGGTGGAAGCAGCTAGACATTGCTCTGAAAATCTGGGCGGATGCAATTCAGCTAAGGACTGCAAATCCAAACATTCAAAGGGTTGGTCACATTGTGTCGTCAAATTATCATGCACGTGTTTCTACTCTTGTCCCCGTGGTACAAAACTGCCTCGTCCCCACCCTCTGCCACCAATGCCGCTGCTACCACCTGGTGGAGGGGGTGATGGTGGAGGAGATGAATCAGGAAAGGTGAAGGTGTAGTTTATTTTGATGCTATGAAAATTGAAGTATGTATAATGTACCTCAAAATTATCCATAATTGAACTAGTTTAATAGTCTCTTCTCACCTATGAAGCACAGGAGCGGGGTACAGATATAGATACGGGTACGGGTACGTTGATACAGTAAATTTTTAAAAAAGTAAGATACATGTATGGCTGGGGTATGCCAATTTTTTTTTTTAAAAAAAAAAAATTTATAACTAAACATCTAGTATACAAATCAAAGTTTCAATATCAAAACTAAAAAGAGAATAGTTTGTTTAAAAAGTTATATAATTCTTTATTTTTCTTTTTTGATTGTCTAAAATAGGATGCAAAAGAGAACGAAATCATGACTCATGGGTGAAGGATGTTGGAAATAAATTACTTGATATTTTCAAAATTAAAAGAATAACAATAAAGGTTGCAACAAATTCTAGCTGCTGCTGCTGCTAAAAAAATAAAATAAAAAATACCACGCCATATCGGTACTGTAGCCACTACGTACTAGTGTTGTACCCACGACATATCCAAATGTATTTGTTGTACCTAACATGTATTCAATGTTCCCGGTATGTGTACCTGCACTCAGTAAGTAGCCAGTACTCGTACGACGCCATTTTTAAAGTACCGGTACTTCATAGCTCCTCTATCTCTTCCTTCTAATAAGTTTGGGAATATGTTTTTTTAGTAACTTTTTAGCTTTTTGACTAAAATATGATGTAAAAAAAACTAGTATGTTTAGAATGATTTTTTAATTTTTTACGAAAAGATGTGCAAAAAGTAAAGAAAAAATAGAATCTTTGACTTTTGGTACATGTTGTTGACTTTTTAATTTTTTTAATGACTTTTTAACTAAAAAAATCACTTGTCAAACGAGATCTAAATTCTTTTTCTCTCCTCCTCTCACGCAACATTTTGATTATTTAACTCATGGTTAATTGTTTGGCTATCAATCCTTGTAGAAAGGCCCTTTGTAAGTGAAAGTACAAGACATCTCATAATAATATAATTGCGAGTCACAAAATTTTGATTATTAACTCGTGGATAATTGTTTGGCTCTCAATCTTTGTAGAAAGGCCCTTTGTAAGTAAAAGTACAAGACATTTCATAATAATATAATTGTGAGCACGTGATGAATAATAAAATAAAAATTTTAAAGGCAGAGAATCCTATAATGAATTATCGTGCATGTGCTTTTTATCCTCGTGAATTTTGGTGGTGGTGCACTGAGACGTGGTCTTCCAAAACCATTTATTCCCTCCATGTAAAGATGGAGATATAATAATAATGGTATAGTGATTACATTTTTTACAAAGATATTACATTAGAAAATGATGTAACTTTTTCAGTGATGCAATAACATTCATCTTTTCTAATTACGCATCTCCTTTCAGCGCATCAAGTTACAATACACATGATGCATATTACATATTATGTGTATCAATTTCTGACCACACTATCAATTAAGTACTTAATTGGAGAATACTGGCAGAATAGATTAAGTTCGAACGGTCTGTCACAAAAAGAAGAGATTCTGGCGGTGATTCGTTCACTTGGGACACTCCGACGATGAAGTTAGTTATCTCTCAAAGATAGCAAAAGTACTTAACTCACTATTTAGAACATAAAAAGCCTACCTTAGACTCATGAGGGTGCCTTTCTTTTATAGCCAACACAAACCTAGTTCCAATAGAAGCCTAGCTTCAATAGACTTATGATTACTGCTAATCTTGGATTCCCAGTAGGATTGTGATAAATTCTCTAAGAGTCTTATCTTTACCCAAACTGAAGTCCTCTTTCATTCTAGGACTCTTGTCTCTTATCCGCTTATATTGAATTCCGGTATCTTCGCAGATAACCTCAGCCTAGCCGAGATGATCTCGGCGTTATGACCAGAACACGTGACACCTTGGCTGGCACTTCGGTGACATCTCGGCCACGTGTTGTCATTCAAAAATTATGTCCCCACACACACAAATTATAATTTTAATTGGTATTAATTATGAATTATTAGGACATTTGGTTACATGTTATATTGTAGTGTTGTGGTCAATTAATTTTTTTGATAACCTGATATCCGATCTATTGGATTGACTAATTCGGGGACTAATTTTACCGTTCACTTGCAGGGATTCCAATTAAAATCAAGGCAAAAATCCCGTATAGACTGATTTCAATAAATTATTTGCTCTTAAGTGGTGGTCAATTAATTATCAAATCAAAATTAATTACAATTCATTATTATAATGTTTAATCATATCTCAAAGTGATATTAGGTAGGGCTGAGCATATGATTATCTGACCTGCACAATCTGCCCCACCCGACCTGGCCCCTACATGTGTGGGCAATTTTACAAATACAACAGGGTAGGGTGCGGTTTGGAATATAGTAAGTTTTCGGGTTGCAGGCAGGTTGCGGGTTTAAACCGCACTCGCCACAACCCGCCTGCACTTAGAATATATATATTTTTAAAACCTAGACCGTTCATCTATGATCTATCCTAGATATTTTTGTTTTGACCAAACAAACCAAAACCTAAGGCATTTGGAAACAATTTTCAAAAGCTCTTATCTGAAACATGAATCAGCAAAAATGCTGAGAACCATAATTGATGAAGAGATGCAATATTTTCTTCTCCTTTTTTTTTTTTTTTTCTTCTTCTTCTTCTTGGATATATATATATACCTAAGTTTCTTTTTTTGAAAGTGTATATATATAAGTTATCTTGGAAAAGAATGATGCCTTAGGCTTGTCAATGAATCAGGTAACAGCTTTATGAATCATGTAAATTTTGTGTAATATTTAAAAATGTAATGTGTTAGTATTTATTTATAACTAAAAATTTCTGGATTGAGTTTCTGTACTGTAGGAAATTTTAGCATCCCCTATAAAATTGTCCATTCATTCGTTTTGAATGTATCATTGAGAGAACCATACTTGAAATCCTAATCCTGGTCTTTTTTTTGTTTGATCTGCATTATGAGTACTGCTTAGCCTAACATTTGCTTCTGTCATTGAACAGAACCGTGATGCATGGAATTGGAATTTTTGAAAGTTAGATGTCATTGATGATGGAGTTTGAGATGTTGTGTTGCGAATGTTTTTATTTTATTTAATGGGTTTGAATTGAATGATATTTGACAATAATTTTTTTTTATATTTTATTATTGCATTTTGGATGAATGTAAAAGTTAATAAAGAATTACTTTTAGGTAAGCTTAAGATTTTGAATGATTTTACTTTAATTTTGTATTGTTGGATAGTGGATAGTGAATGAGATTGATGATCTAGCTTAGGATTTTGAATGATTTTATTTTAATTGTATTGTTGGGTAGTAGATATATAGTGAATATGATTGATGATCTAGTTTAGAATTTTGAAAAATGTGCATGTGAAGTTTATGACTTGACTTAGGATTTTGAATGATTTGTTTGTGATAGGATTGATTTTGCTGTGTTTTTAATTTTATAAGTTTTAATTCATTAATTATTAATGGTGGAGCATTTTAGAAAATTGGGAAAAAATGACCCAAAATAAATATTTACAAAAAACAAAATAAGCTATTTTAGACTATTAATGCATTGTTTAGGAAGGGCTAAAGTGACTATTTTAGCCACAAAAGACAAAATAGGTTATTTTAGCCACAAAAAACAAAACATCTCATCTAACCCATAATCATTATACTATTCTCTCACAAAAAAAGTCAAAAAGCCTTTCTCAAACCAAACTTTTTAGCCCAGGCTAACATAGCTAAAAAAACTAAAAAGTCAAAAAGTCAATCCACTTCCCAAATGGAGAAAAAAAAACTCAAAAATAAATTTTTAAAGAAAAAAGTCCAAACCGCAAACCGTCTGCACATCCGCGAACCCTATCCGCACAAATCGCAAATCACACTGTGAGCAGTTGCGGGTTGACTTTTTCCCAAACCGCATAAATACGGACAAGTCAAAACCGAACCACAAACCGCACAAATCTAATCCGCGACCACATTAGGTATTCAAATCGGCCTCATAATTATTTTTCCTTTTTGTAAAATATATTCATATAGAAATCATGTACTATGCTTAGAATGTTAGGTTCTCCGCCATCTTTCAACATATTTACTTAGTTATGTAGTTGTAATTACAAGCATTTCTTTAGAAATAACTTTAAAAAAAAGGGTAACAAAAATAAAAAATAAAAATTTAAATTGAGGCTCTCTATATTGTTTTTTGTTTTTTTTGGATGGACTCTAGATTTATATTGTATGTGTGTGTTAATTTACGACCACACTGCCAATCAAGCACTTAGCTGAAGAACACTGGCAGAATAGATTAAGCCCGAACGACCTGTCACAAAAAGAAGAGATTCCGACAGTGGTTCGTCTACCCGGGGGCACTCTGACGATCAAGTTAGTTATCTCTCCAAGATAGCAAAAGTTCTTAACTCACTATTCAGAGCATAAAAAGCATACCTTAGACCCACGAGAGCACCTCTCTTTTATAGCCAACACTTACCTAATCCTAATAGAAGCCTAGCTCCAATAGATTTTGGATTACTGCTAATCTTGGACTTCTAGTAGGATTGGGATAAACTCTGTAAGAGTCTTATCCTTATTCAAACTGAAGTCCTCTCCCAATCTAGGACTCTTGTTCCTTATCCGTTTACCCCGGATTCTGGTATTCTTGTAGATAACCTCAGCCTAGCCGAGATCATCTCGGTGTCATGACCAAGACACGCGAACCTCGGCTGACACTTCGGTGTCATCTCGGCCACGTGTTGTCATTCAAAAATTATGTCCCCACAACTGCCCCCTAGGTTCGATTACCTCGGCATCCTGAGGTGATGAAACCTATATCATTCTTTTCATTTAGCACATCGGCTAAGTTCGCTTTATCCTTCATTACTGAGGTCATCATTCGTCGGCTCAAATATGACCAAGACTTAGTCTGTTTTCATCAATGCCTTAGAACCAAAATACCAAGTTTTGTTCAAGTTTCACAACCACGATCGTCCTCCTAGTTGAGGTCCTGCTCCATTAAATTAAGAACTCCAAGAGTTTCATCATGCGTATGAGCTGTCACGTACAGCAGCTCAACCGTTTTTGCCACGCATCTTTCCCCTATTGAGCCGTGCCTGACAAGCGCCATTAAGTTGCATCGCACTTGCATGCGTCGTCTGACAAGCACGTCGTCCTAGGCACACTAAATGCGTTTTTGTTGCCATTTCGTGTGTTTGATCAAAATCATTTCTCTCTCTCTGTCTTTTCACTTTTGCATCTTCGTCTTCGTGCAAGCTTTCTCTCTTTAGATTTCTCTAATCCTCCTATTGCTTCAAGCTCTAAAGCTCTTTGCAATCACCACTGTTCATATCCTTCGGCGAGGTTTTTGCTGATCCTTTTCGTTTGTTGCCAACATCTGACTCCGGCGTACTCAACATCGGCTTCATTTTTCTTCGATGAGTCACTATTTCCTCCTTTATCAGTATGTGTTTTTCTTTGTACCTTGTACTTTTTTTCTTACTTTTTGAAACAATATAAGCTTTAATTCGGCCGACGTGCCATTTTTGTAATCTAAACAATCATTCTTCAATGTCAGGCCAAGGTGCCTTCTTTCTTTATCTGAATGCATATACAACTTTTTTCCTTTTCAAATGCTTTAAATGTTTGTCTTCTTTTTACTCTTGCATGATTCTATACTTAGAATAATTTGTATGTCATCAATGTACACCTTAACTGTGTAACCTCCTCGGGGTGGAATACCTCGGTTAAACCACTATCGGTTTATTTCGACAAGTACATAGGTACTTATTTTCAATACAACCTTGGCTTAACTTGTAAATTTTTCTTAAAAATTTCAACAAGTGTTTAAACCAATCTTCCTTTAACAGAACCTCGGATTCACTTCAACTTGTAAATTTTTCATAAAATTTCAACAAGTGTCAAACATGACCTCAGTTTAACTTCAATATGTAAATTTTTCTTTAAAATTTCAACAAGTGTTAAACTGATCTTGGCTTGAAAATTCTAACTCCCAAGCATTATTCTCCAGCCCTCTGCCCTCTAATGTGAACTTAAGTTCCACTTGGGTTCTTATTAAGCATGTGGCTCTGACCTCGTTGCCTAAGTCTATATTTAAACAGAGACTAGCTGATGTTCTCAACCTTGGTTCTTCTGTTAATCTTACCCAAGTATACTTAGTTTCAATCTGTGTTTGACTCTGCCGATGTGGCAAGTCCAGGTTAATTCAACTTAGTTCAACTCTATTATATGCAAGTAGGAACTCTGCCATATAATAAGTCTAAGTTATTCGTCATGTTTCAATCAGAATTATTGCCAACTTGTTCAACTTTATTATATGCAAGTAGGAATTCTGCCATATAATAAGTCTAAGTTATTCGTCATGTTTCAATCAGAAACATCGTCATAGGACTGGTCGGTCTTATCACACAGATTTCAAATTCACAAAAATCAAACTAGCACTTTATTTTTACTTCAGCTGATATGCCCCATTGCCGGCAACCGAGATGATTCTATTTGGGCCAAGTTTGGCCTTCCTATTATCTTTCTTATTGCCGACAACCTTTCTCAGGATGAGGTCCCTAACCTTGAACTCTCTTAGGCTGACCTTCTTGTTGTAAGCCCTAGCAAGTTGTTGTTGGTATGCCCCCAGCCGAATTGCTGTTCTCTCGCACATTGCAGGTGGATTTCAACAGCATTTTCACGCTTTTTTACATAGGCTTCAGCTTCCTTTTGCATGTAAGGCCAAAAGAATCTTTGCGATATTGCTCTATGGGCAAGGGATCTGCCCTCTGCATGGCTTCCACCTACTCCTTTGTGGACCTTATATAAAAATTCTTTAACTTAGGCTGAGCTTTTCTCTTCTCGGACTTAATTATCTAAGTCGAGATCTTGTCTTCTAGAATCTGAGATCTACTCACTTAGGTTGGAGGGGTCAGTTGTGACTGCCTGTGCAGCCCTTAATCCTGCCTCTTGCTTACTGTATCCAGTGTTACCCCGGTCTCGCTTCGGCGAGCCGTTTCTCTTTTCTTGTGTTGACGCCTTTGTCCTTGGCATGTCTTCCTCGGCCCTTGCATACTTCTCTATTTTGGCCATGAGTTCCTCTATACTCTTTGGCAGTGTCTTTGTCAGTGATTTTCGTAGCAGACAGTTATCTTTCAGGCCGTTCTTAAAAGACACGACCGCCACCTCTTGGTTGCATCTTGGTATTCGGTTGAACACCTCGTAATATCTCTTGGCATAAGCGCTAAGGCTTTCATCCTCACTGATTCTTAGGGCCATCAGGGAGTCCACCCTTAATAGCTGTAGTTTGTTTGTCACAAACCTGGCCACGAACATCTCAGCCAGGCCTTCCCAGGTTTTCACAGTTTCTTTCGGTAACTTGTGAAACCAGTCTTATGCAATTTCCCCAAAGGACAAGGGGAACACCTTGCAGAGCAATGGCTCGTTCCCGGTATATAATGCCATCGAGTTTAGGTACAAGTTGACGTGAAAGTTCGGGTCCGACTTACCGTTGTATATCTGGAATCTCGGCATGTGGAACCTTTTCGAGACCTTAAATTTGTCCAACTCTACCAAGAACGGTGTCCTCGGCTTGACTGGAGAGGTCACCTTGGTATCTTGTCGCTTTCTCTAAAGGTAATCCCTCAGATCCTCCTTGGTTCGTCTAGGAGCTCGGCTATCTCTGGATTTCAGCCTCTTTGGTGCACTACTTCCAGTGTCATTGTGAGTCCTTTTAGACCTCCCTTTATTGGTCGTGTCAAAACAGAGTTCCTTCCCCTGAACATCCCGATGTTCATTGGTGCAGGTTTCTTTTGTTCGACGTGTCTTCTAGGATTTTCCATGCAAGACCTCCAGCAAAGGCCGGTAAGAATGTTCCTTGGTCCGGCCATGCTGAGGGACTGCAGGAACCGTTTTCTGCCCCCCTTTCTGGGCACCTTTCTTGGCTACTGGAATCGATGTATCTTGAAGCGAGAACGGTAGTTGCATGACGTTGTTCTGCATCATGAAATTGACGACTGTTTGCAGGTCCGCCAATTTGTCTGCCATTCCCTTTATCTCATCGTCCCTCCGCAGGCATCTATCTTTCCATACCTGGAGCTCATCCTCGTTATAATACCCGCTCCGGTCCAATTTCTTCGGTACGCCGCCCTCTTGGCCAGCGTCCTTTCCTCCGTGATTCTTATCATGAGTCTCTTCGTTGCAGTTGTCTTCTTCGACGTCAAGGTCAATATGTTTCCCATTCTCAGTAGGGGTGTAGTACCCAACCTTCTCTTTCTATTTGTCGTTGGCTATCTATTCTCCTTTCTTTCCCATAGACGGTGCCAAATTGTATGTGTCAATTTTCGACCACACTACCAATCAAGCACTCAGTTGGAGAACACTGACAGGATAGATTAAGCCCAAATGACCTATCACAAAAAGAAGAGATTCCGGCGGTGGTTCGTCCACTCGGGGGCACTCCGACAATTAAGTCAGTTATCTCTTCAAGATAACAAAAGTACTTAACTCACTATTCACAGCATAAAAAGCATACCTTGGACCCATGGAGATGCATCTCTTTTATAGCCAACACTTACCTAATCCCAATAGAAGCCTAGCTCCAATGGATTCTAGATTACTGCTAATCTTGGACTTCTAGTAGGATTGAGATAAACTCTCTAAGAGTCTTATCCTTATCCAAACTGAAGTTCTCTCCCAATTTAGGACTCTTGTCCCTTATCCGTTTACCCCGCATTCCAGTATTCTCGCAGATAACCTCTGCTTAGCCGAGATCATCTTGGTGTCATGATTAAGACACGCGACACCTCGGCTGACACTTCGGTGTCACCTCAGCCACGTGTTGTCATTCAAAAATTAACTTTAAAAAAAATAACTTTCAAAACTTTAAAAAAGGGTAACAAAAAATAAAAAATAAAAATTTAAATTGGGGCTCTCTATATTGTTTTTTTTTTTTTGTGGATGGACACTAGATTTATATTGTGTTTATCACAAAATATCTTATGTATTCAGATTTTTTTTTTTTTTTAAAAGAATGGAAAATTGACTGGTGTGAATTACACTAAAAATAAATCAGATTCACACTAAATATTATTTGAAAAAATTGGCATGTCGGACTTTGACATTAGCTCGAAAAGGTCAAAGCTTTCTTTGAGGTCATCATAATTGGGACTAATAAAATTAAAATGGCGTAGGGGGGGTCTTTTTCATGTATGTATTGTAGTTTCAACCTAACACACTATTCAATTTTAGTATATAAACCGGTTTATGATTTTAATTTTTTTTTTAATCAGGAAAGAGGATGAACAAATTGTTACTTAACATTATCCATTATCAATGTTTGCACCATTCTCCCCCTTTGTTGATGTAATATTTTTCTACTTTGTATTGGTTATCTTCATCAATAAAGATATCCTTTTGTTGATAAAAAAAAAAACCGAAATGTAATGTAATTCTGTTACTGGATGAACAAACGGTTACAAAATGGGTTCGTAATAGATTACGTCTATACATCCAGATGGTTGGTGTGAAGAAGTTTCATATTTAAGTAAAAGAAAATTTCTTGCATTGAATAGTGTACGATTCTGTAATCAAAGAATTGTAATTAAGGGGTTGCTTGGATGATCAGTGTATTTTTTAATTTTTTATGAAATATGAGTTGAATTTAGATTAGATTTGAAGTGATGTGTTAAAAAGATGACGTAATTTAAATAAGGTGATGTGACTTAAATATGATAATGACTTTTTGATTTTTTTCAAACATGCCAAACCAACCCTAAGTTGTTTGGGAAGTGTTAGATAAGCCACCCCTTTTTTCGGTTTTTTTATTTTATTTTATATATCTTTAGTGACTTTGTTTTTTGAAATTACGTCAATTTTTTTTTTAAAGTCTTTTTTGGTCTGCCTTATGTAAACAAATCTCAAAAGTAATTTTTTTTTTTTGAAACAATTGAAAGCTAAAATAAGCACCAAAAAAAGTCAACTATTTGTTTTTTACTTATTTTTGTCTTTTCTGAATTTTTTTTTAAAAAGTAATTTTTTAATTCATCTCATCAAATAAAATCTAAAAGTTTAAAACTTATTAAATTTTTGATTTTTTTTTAACTAAAGATGTAAATAAGTTTAAAAAAAAAAAATACTTAAAAAACTCTAAACATCAAATCAAATGCAGTAAAAAAAAAAAAGTACAGCAATCAAAGAATCTAGTACAATGAACATTATGTAAAGAAAAAAGATTCTCTCCATTTGAAATTATTTTGTCCAGCATGAAAGTGGAGAACTCAAAAATAATATAATTCTCATATTAATATTTTCAAAAAAAGGATTTCACCAATTGAAAGATCTCATTAAATATTTTTAATTTGTATTATTTTTCATATGAATAATTTGAGACCAACGTAGTATTTGACATCTCATAATGTAAAAGACATGAAAATATGATAGTATTTTTCATTCTCTCTCTCTATATATATATATATGTATATATCTCTTCGTATTATGTATATTAAAATGTTACATACTAAGAAAAAAAGAAAAAAAGCAAAAAATTACACAATTCAAATGTGTGGTGTAGAGATTTAAACATATGCTTATTATTTTTTTATATCACATTTAGTTTATTATCTGATATAACACATACACAAAATAATAAATTAAATGTGATATAATAAGATGGCGTGCGTAACATTATTGATAATACGATAAACCTACTCAAAGAATATCTTCCCATGAGTGGCCTTCATCATCCAAGAACTTCTCCCAAGCTTCAAAGATATTGGAAGTTGGTGATTGACTAGAAGCGTATGTTGGGCCAATCTTGCTTTCAACTTGGTTGATACTAGGAAGTGCACTCTCTGATGATTGAGTATGACAATCACTGTTCATGTTGTTACAATTGGCACCAACAACTTGTGGTTGAAACCCATCTCCAAACCATGCAATTGCTTTATCAATATCAGCGAAGTCATTGAATTGTTGTTGAGAGTTCACATTCACATCCAAGTTTGGAAACTCCAATGGTGCTTGTTGTGGGATAGTAGTGTTGTTGTTGTTGTAGTGTCCCGAGAGACTAGTTTGAGTTTGTGCTATGTTTGGAAGGGGGGTGGTTGTGTTTATGACTTGCATCATGGTTTGAAGTAGTTGGATTTTGACTAGTTGAGTAGTGGCATCTGAGTGTTGCCTAAAAGCATTGTTGTTGTCCCAAGGGTTCATCAAATTGGTCAAGTTTGAGGCATATAGCAAGTGAGCAAGGTTGGCAAGCAAGTTGAGATCAGAGATGGGCTTGTGGGTTTGTGGATCAATACCCCTTTGGAGGAGCTTCTTCCTGAGATGGGTGTTCCAATGGTTCTTGATTTCGTTGTCAGTCCGTCCCGGAAGATGAGAAGCAATCTTTGACCATCTGCAATTAGAAAATTATTAGATACTTCTTGAACAAAATTCTTAAAAATTACTTGATACAATGGATTTTATTTAATAAAATGGATGAGTCACATGTAAGGATCCTAATCTTTCTTACACACACACATATATTTTTGTGTGAAAAGATTCTATAAGCGTAAATTCTCTTTTTAGTATTATTTTAGAGGGCTCCACCTTGTGAATGTATTGTATATCTTTTGTGGCACGGTTTCTATATTCTAAGTTTTTAGTATTACTAGCGACGTTAAACAAAAATTTCAATAAACACGTACTTGTTTCCAAGAACCGAGTGGAGGTTGATGATGATTTGCTCTTCTTCATCCGAGTATTTTCCTCTCTTAATATCCGGCCTCAGATAGTTAGTCCACCTGAGTCTGCAACTCTTTCCACACCTGTTCAAGCCCGCACGTTTTGGCAGTGCCCTCCAACTCCCATGGCCATGTAGTTGAACATAATCAAGGAGTTTCTCATCTTCCTCCGGCGTCCAAGGTCCCTTCTTGATCAAACCACTGTTTTCATCACAACATGGAGCTCTAACCATTTTGCCGCAAGACACACTAAACAAACACCTAACTTGAAAGTTGAGAAATTAAGAGACTTGTTTGTGTGTGTGTGTGTGTGGGAGAGAGAGAGAGAGAGAGAGAGAGAGAGAGAGGAGGGGAGAGAGAGATAAATCTACGACTAGACTTGGATTATGTTGCAAGATATGGTTAGTTTTTATAAGTGCATGGGAGGAAGCAATTAACACGATGTAGTCAATTTTGATTTTTTCTTTTAATATTTTAAACCAAAAGCCTCCAAGCACAAGGCAAGTGAAACGGAAAGTCGCCTAGCTTAGCCTTTTTCAACAAAAGGGAGAAACAAAAAAGAGTTAAATATGATCATTAAAATTAGGGTTAGGTATTGCTAATGTCATTCATGAATAGTAAAAATGACTTAGTTTTTTCTAAAACCATAGGTGTAGAAAGCCACCATTACTATTTACGCGTCTTCGTGTTCAAACGTTATTCTTTCAGAATTTTTATACTGAATCTTCTATGGGCCAAGTACACAGGGCTAACATACATTCAAACGTTATTTTTTCATAATTTTTATTCTGAATCTCTTTATATTGAATCTTGTATGAGCAATGGTACATGGGGATGATATGCATTCAAACGTTATTCTTTCAAAAAATTTATATTGAATCTTTTATGAGCAAGGATACATAGGGAAAGTTGAAGACAATCGTCTCATTAGGATTTAAAAAAAAAAAAAAAATCATTCAATTTAGTTTTGAGTTTTCAAACTAATTTTTGAGTTTTTTATTTTTTGTGTTTTGTTGTCTTTAGTGGTTTTTTTTTTAAAAATATATTTTAGTCATTTTAAAAGTAAAATAAAATAAAATAAAAATTACCTAAAAAGTAAAATATTTATGGGGGAAATCTTAAAAAAAATAAAATTACAAATACAATTTTTTTTGTATTAATTAAAATTTTATATTTTTTGTATTTAATAAATTATTTAAAGATTTTTTCATAAATATTTTACTTTGTAGGTGCATTTAGGTTAAGTGCATATAAAAATAATTTTTTCATTAAAATATTATTAAAATTCACTAAATACAATAGGTAAGAAAAATAAAAAAATTCAAAAGGTAAATTACACTTTGCACCTTACACTTTACACCAACTTATACTTTGACTCATGAAATCTTGATAGTCAACCTCTTGTTCTCTTGGTCAAATCCCACTTTGATCCCTAGACAAGTATCAATGTCCCACTTATGTTACTTCACTGTTTAAATCTTTAACATAATCCAGTCATGTGACAAAAATGTGACAAAATGAAGGTAAGAGAAGAAAATCATTCTCATTTTTCACCAATACACATTTTATTCCAAAATTTATATCAAATTGTGATTGTATTAAGCTAAAACAAAACGCAAATTATGAACAATTAAGCAAATAAACTAGGATTTTGCATAAATTGAAATTAAAAAATTCTATTTTTTTACAGTAACACAGTATTTTGTTTATTCTTATTCCTTTCTCTTCGATTTCTCTGCTGCCTTTTTTTTTTTATATTTCAAAACCTTTATTTTCTTACCTCTTCGTCTCAATTTTCAGCATACGAACATATATATACATATATATACTAGTGGTGAATCTGCTGCCCATGTGTTGCTACATTGTCCATTTTCCTGGAAAGTTTGGTCAGATCTGTTACAATGGTGGGGGTGCCTGTGGGTGGTGCCTAGGTCTGTTGATCGATTGTTTTATTGGTGGTTAGGTGGCCATTTTAAGAACAAGGTTAGGAGATTATGGAGGGTTTTACCTCTGATTGCTCTATGGTCCATTTGGAAGTGTAGAAATGATTGCATATTTAATGGGGTGCAGCCTTGTGGAGTTGATCTCAGTGAGCTCATTAAGGTTCGATTTGCCTTATGGAGTAAGGCCTCCAGGGTAGGGAAGATGTACTCGGTCAATGATTTTATCAACAACATTGATCAGGTAAAGGCATGTGTTTGAGGAAGGTTGCAGCTGGCAGTGTCCTTCTGTTGTGTGCATCTGCTGTCTGCATGATCGGTTTGGTCTGTTTGGGGACTGTTAGTCTGTCAGAGGGAGTCTACAGCTGCCACTGTTTGATACTCTGCATCTGAGTAGCAGAACATGCTCTAGTCTTGCATTGTTGTTGTAGCTGGTGCAAGCCACCTGCCTATCTACATTCTTCAGCTGCTGCTCAAGCTTGTATTGTATGGTGGCTTGTATGGTGGCTGCTAGTCTGCGGGTTGGTAGCACACTTTGCCAGATGCTAGGTGCATTTTCAGAGGGCATGTGTTTCCACAGCAAGGTTGTCTGTTCTTGTGAATGGTTCACCAACAGAGGAGTTCTCTCCACAAAAGGGTCTTAGACAAGGTGACTCTCTATCTCCTTTTTTATTTATTATAGTGGCAGAAGGGTTGAATGTATTGATGCACAAAGCTTATGAAAAAGGGATCATTAAAGGGGTAAAAGTTGGGGTGAAAGAAGTGATGATTTCTCATCTCCAATTTGCCGATGATTCGATGTTGTTTTGTGAGGTTGACTTGGATCAAATAATTCATATAAAGAGGGTTCTAAGATGTTTTGAAATACTTTCTGGAATGAGCATAAACTTTCATAAGAGTGTAGTTTGTGGTGTAGGCGTGGATGTTGAGGCCTTGATATCCTATGCTGATATTGTAAATTGCAAGGTCCAAGGCTTACCAATGAAATTCTTGGGCCTTCCATTAGGTGCTAATCCAGGTAGGAAATCAACCTGGAAGCCAGTGTTGGATAAGGTTAGAGCTAAGTTGGCTGGTTGGAAGAGAAGAACTCTATCTTTTGTAAGCAGGTTAATGTTGATCAAGGCTGTCCTGTTTAGTCTACCTATTTATTATCTTTCTCTGTTCAGAATGCCTAATGGAGTTTTTAGAGAAATTGAAAGGCTCCAAGCTGCTTTCATTTGGGGAGGAAACGATCTGAAGAGGAAGGTCCACCTGGTAACATGGGCTAATGTGACAAAAAGTAGGGAGTATGGTGGCCTTGGTATTAGAAGAATCAAGGATGTCAATTCTAGCCTTCTCCTTAAATCGTGGTGGAAATTCGGGAAGGAAGTAAATGTTTTACGGAGAAGGTTGTTGTGTAGTAAATACATGATTGAGGAGGGTAGTTGGATCCCATTTGCTAGTTTGTCTTATAGTCACTCTAGAATGTGGACTGATATTATCATAGTGGCAAAGCATCATCAACAGTTAGTGGAGTTCTATGTAGAGAAGTTTCAGTTAAGGATTGGGAATAGGAAAAGGATCAAGTTTTGGCATGATTGTTGGCTTGGTAGCAGATGTTTAAAAGCCGAGTTCCCTAGACTCTTTAGTTTGTCTATTGATAAAGGTGGATCACTCTTCAACTTTTATGATAGGAGATCTAGTTTGGAGGAGTGGAATTTAAACTTTAGGAGAAATCTTTATGATTGGGAAAAGGCTGAAGTAAATAGATTGGTTGTTGTTCTAAAGGATGACCCTTATTTACGCATTAATGTGGAGGACTGTGCTACATGGAATGGGTCAGCATGTGGTAGCCTCAAGGCATCTGTTTTGTACAAGTTTAGTGACTCTTTTTTTAGGCCCTTATCTGACATTAAGTAAGTTTGTGTGGAACACTGTTTTACATCCTAAAGTTCAATTTTTTGGTTGGCTAGCTTGGAGGAATAGAGTGAAAACTAGAGATTTATACTTGAGAGATTACTAGCAAAGAATGGTGTTTTTTCTTGGTGGAGCTTTGGGTACATCATCATATGCAGAGTTGACCTGAACCATAGGACAAGTGGTCGGGTTGTTGTATCTTGGAGGGGATAAGTTATAGTTTAGTGACTGCTGCATCGGTAATTGGGTTCTTCCTCTCATAATGAACTTGATCTCCTTAAACAAAACGAGATATCCGTGCCTCAGTTTGATCTATTTGTATCTCATTTTCTTTGCATTATTTATCAATAAAATATAATTCTTCTAGTGCTTTCACCAATACCTTATGTACCGAATTAAACTGAAACTAACCGTAAGTTTCGCATATTAAACATATTTAATGAAATTGGTTAAGTACAAAATTTAGTTGATTCACTTAAATTATTTATTTTTCTTAAATATTATAGATTGACAATAGACATTGACAATGTGATACGTTATTAGCTTACCACTCATATGTGCTTGAGTCAAATTTTGCTACTAGTATGCCTATATAATTATATCAAATGTTTATATCATTTTCAATTTTTTTGTTTTAATTCTATTTGATAGGCTTGTAATGTAATAGTTTTAAATTTTAGTGTTGCTTTGGTGTCAAGAATTTGATTTTCAGTTTATATTTTGTTTCTAATTTTATTTTAGTAAAAGTTTGATGACTTAGTATTTATTAATTCTTTTGTTTGTATTTTTGTGAATTGTTGGATTGGATATTGAAGTAATATACAAATAACTAATTTAATATTTTTATATAAATTATTTACTATACTACAAATTTAAGAAGTAACTCAAATTTAAAATGTAATATATCAAAAATCACACCAAGTGGAACCGTTTGAATTGGTGCGATTTAGTGAAAAATTTAATATCTATCGATTCTCAATATAATAGAATCAATATTATCAGTTCGATATAAAATTTCACCAAAACACTGACCGCTCCAAACTAATTACATCCCTATTTACAATACGTATCTCTGTTGAAATTTAATATGGTAAATTACAAATATAACCTTAAAGTTTAATTAAAATATAAATGATCTCTTATGGTTTTAGAAATTACATTGTAATAATACAAAATTACTTTGTCTTTCTTTCTTAACCTCGTCTAATGTACAGTAATAAAAGTAAAGTTTAACCCAAATCTTTTACTCTCAACTAATCGGTGCTTACGTGCCACTCTAAATACTTACATTTTCAAAATGCCACATCATGAGAGTATACAAAGATTGGCCCCCTCTTTTCACAATTTTATGAGTAAATCAACTCTTTTTATATCTTAAGAATTTTTATCTAGAAAGAACCATGTTTGTGTTAAATTACTATGTACTTTTGTAACATTTTTATAACAAATATAAGATATCAATAAAAAGTGGACTCTAATTGCGTAAAATAAAATTTACAATCATTGAATTGTTTATCTCCTACATGTACAATGACCATAAATATTATTGTCAGTTTTTAAAATTGGTAAAATAATAAGGATTGGCATGTATTTTAAAATAATAAATTAACATAACAGCACTTAACCTAACGATATTTAATTTAAACATTGTAAAATAAGAAAATAACTCTTACTGGTGAAACAAATTAGGATAGACAAGAATTTTAAGAAATTATGTTAACTTACCACGACTTGACCTAATGAGGTTTAATATTGTTAATTTTTAAATAACAAAGGAATAAATAAACATAACAATCATGAGTATATAGTAATAATAAGCCTACATAACAAAAAAATGAAAGGTTTAACATCAAAGCTAATAAACCATCAAAATAATTTATACATATAAACATATATTTATGTCATGATTCATAATAATATTATCATAAATTTGTTAAAAATATTAATTTTATTACGTGCATCGCATAGATCAACCACTAGTTATAATATAATAACTGCGTGATTACATAGTCAAATTACAAGACTGATCTCATACAAATGAATGGGAGCTAAAACATGTACAAGTACTCATATGAACACAACAAACATTGTAATTTGCATCATTTGACCAAATAAACAATAATCCAAGTGTTCTTAAATGAAAAGCCATTTAGATTAAGAAGATTCACCTTCACCACAAACTTATACAATGCATCTATCAAGGAAGTGAGGAATGGGATACTTTGGTCTTCATATGCAACAGCTTACAATTCCAACCGCTTAAGATTACAAAATTCTGGAATTAAAAAACAAAACTACCACGCAATGGTTATGCCAACTAACCAGAGAATCCAGGTCCAGTACAAGTGTCTCTAGCTAACAGAGTACACCAGAGAAACGGTAAAATGCTGAACAAACTAAGGCCAAGTTTGGCATGATTGAAAAAAGACAAAAAGTCACTATCCTATTTAAGTCACATCATCTTATTTAAGTCACATCACCTCTTAAGGTTGCTGATGCTTATGATCATTGAACAAATTCTTTTCTTCCATATTGACATGGTTTTTGGCCAATCCTGTTCTTGTGACTTTCTGGGCACATAAACAAAGTTTATTCCATTTTATTAAGTGTTTTGGTATTCAGATGATCTAAGTGTGACCTTTTCTGTGCAGATAAATGAATTTGTAAAACTTGGTGGGGACCAACTTGTTCCCTATTATGCTGATATTCTGGGAGCTATTTTGCCCTGCATATCTGACAAAGAAGAAAAAATAAGAGTTGTAAGTTGACTTGCTCTTCTCTTTCATCTCTAATACTATCTTTATCATCTCATTTTCTTTCTTTTTTGCTCACAATCTCCCTTCAGTACAGAAACAACCCCAACAAACTCCAAACAAAGGAGGGAAAAAGAAAGAAAGAAAGATAATATGGGTGGTTATGATAGTTCTGTAAAAAATTATTTTCATATTTTTTCCTTTCTTCTTTGTTACTACCAGGTCGCTCATGAGACCAATGAAGAACTTCGGGCAATCAAGGCTGATCCAGCTGAAGGATTTAATGTAGAAGCAATCTTATCTATTGCAAGGAGGTATAGTTCTTGTAACCTGGGGAAAATTCTAGGTTTATTAGTATTGGGGATTTTTAATCTTATGTGTTGATTTAGCTTTTCACTTCTTAAAAAAGATAAAATAAGCTGCATTTATAATTTCTATAAAAAAGGAGTGGTAGTGCATAAATTGGTTTGATGGTAGTTGCCATTGATCGTTCTTCTTATCAGGCAGTTGTCCAGTGAATATGAGGCGACTCGAATTGAAGCATTGCACTGGATTATGACTCTTCTAAATAGACATCGTGCAGAGGTAACCATGGAAGAATAGAGCACTTGCCAATCAGTTCATGTGCACACTTTTTCTTGGTCTGATATACCTGTGGATATGTTCTCTTTGGGATCTGGAGTTACCTTAGTTTTCATTTTTACGCATTAGTTTTTATTCAGTTGTTTTTTATTGTTATTTTAATAAAATGTTAATTTTACTTTCTGTTATTTTTGGTTGGGGTGGTTCAGTCATGATGTCAATGTTCTAAAAATCATGCTAATCATAACTGTAAAGTCAATTTCGGTTTATCGCGCCTATAAGGCTTTCAATTTCTAGTCCAAAGGTTGTCATTTCAACAAATTTTCTCATAACTGACAGATATAAGTTTATAAACATGTAATTCACACATTTAAACATGGAATTTCACATAAAGCACATAAACACACATATAATGAGGGAATTAAAGAATATGAAAATATGAGAGAGTTGGGTTATTACAATAAGATAGAGAATTCTAAGTATGGCGTTTTATGTAGCCTAGTTGAGAATGTAAAGAGATTTCCAATATCCTAGGGATAGTGGGAATGACGTACGTGCCTACTAGTGGATTACTTCATTAGGGGAAAATAGTCTAAATTTTTAGTTGTATGGTAGCGAATGTAAAAATTTTTCACATCATCACTGGGTGACTGAGAGGAAAACGTTCATGATTGATTCGCAAGATAATAAAAAGCCTAGGATAGTGCCAAAGGCTCTCTAGTCCCCCATTTTTAGAAAGTGAATCAATGTTGCACATTTAAAGATGAAATCTTTAAGGATTAACCATTTCTAGGATTTTATTGACTTTACGCTATGACATGAAACTGTTCTAAATTTATGCGTGATTTGGATAGTCATTTTTGAGGCATAAGGCTTGCTGGATACCGAAAAGTTCCATCATTGAGGGAGGTGTCGACTATGAGAAGACTTCTTCAGGGAGAGTGAGGTTACTTCGACTTAGGTTATGATTGACATGAGTTCGGAACTTTACTTTGTGGACATTGTGACCCAACTTCTCATTAGAGAATTTGATAAGTACAACCGTAGGGATTTACCTTCTAGTTTTTGCTGAGAAAAGTTAGGAGCTCAAAAGATGGCTAGTTCTAATAAATCTTTTACGACCTAAAGTAGTTATCTAATTAGTGGTTCTTAGATTTCATGGAGCCATGATAGGCCAATAATGATCGATGAAGACCACTTTAGTGTGATCAATGGTCCAAAAGAAGTTTTTCTTTACTTAGTTATTATGAACTAAGAATTTATAGGGTTGTCGCCATCTAGGGTTGGCAATCCTCTGTTTTAGACTTGATGGACATGGGTGATACAATTTATATGCTCGGATGTATGATCCTTAGGGATTATTCTGGGAGAATTCCCATTTTGTCTTTGATGACTCACAAAAGGAAAATCCTAGAATGATTTTAGATGCAAAATTGCAAACCCATTGATTTACTTATTTGTAAGATTTAGAGTCACAATTATTGAGTAAATCTTCAGATTGTCTCAAAGAGAAACAAATGACCTATATTCCTTGATCTTTTGTTACACTATGTGGGCGTATTTGGCATGATGAGTGTTATATTTTGTAAATGGTTACCTGTGTAGTTTAGACCTTGACCTTGCTCATTAGACTATGGATAGGATGGTCGGCTGGTAGTGTATAAATTTACCCCTTGTAAGATTCAATGTGCTAGATAGGTGCACCTTAAATGAATGAAAATTGGTCACCAACATGTCTCTAGAGAGGTGGTTGCATAAGAGGTAGTGATGTTGAACCACTTTATATGATGTGCACATGGTGGATTACATTGTATATGCTTATCGCAAAAGATGCTAATAGGGCCTATGTTCGGAATCTAGAATTGTGCAAATTGTGGTTGTGTCTTTCTGTCAATCGCTTGCTTTTGTGAGATTATGAAATATTGATGCAATTATGTGTGTAGCATAATAATTAGCAAATGATGATGTTAGTATGCAAGATTGGCTCACTCATATGAGCGAAAATGTGACTAGTAGCTTATTTTATTTGGAGTTAAGAAAGGCTTAAATTATCCACTATGTATGTCGCCTTAGTTGCAACCAAGATGAGGTCGTGCCAAAGACCAAACATGGATGTTAGTACCCATTTTCCATGTTCTTCATGTTATGATTAGTCGGATGGAAGATATCATTTGGTGCCTAGAAGGCGAGCAAATAGAGAATTTGGGTTAGGTAATAGAAAGAGACTTGTGTGCTTAAGAGTGACTAGACTAAGATCTGTACGGTGTATCGAGTATGACGTCACTCTTTGGAAGAGTTACTCCATCTTAGTATGAATTCATACTACATCTTCTTGGCAACCGAGTTATGAGGTGAGAGAATGGATCTCTGCTTCCTCATCGTGTGAGTCTTATATGTGATTATTGATATAACTTTCACTTTTGTACCCTTTTTTGACATTTGACTATGTCATAAGGTAAGTGGTTGATGTTCAGCTACTTTGGTATATTGCCTTGCAGTCATGAATGATTTGGCCTTAAGGAACATCACTAGGAAAGTGGTCAATTCTAAACTAAATTGCATGAGGGCGAAGGGAAGATTATCTAGTATTACGCATCTATTGTATATTCATTGCCGACAACTTACATCGCTATGTATGATAGGCGGATTGAGTGTGAATATATTGCAATATTTGAGATGGTCAAACATGCTCTTTTAAGGGATTAGAAATGTTTTTGAACCAGTGTAATTGGATGAGTCTGGGTGCTATAATGAGGGACCAAATACACATGCACACATACACATGTTGAAAGGCCAACACTTAGACACAAATTGGACAACTCTCAAACACATTTGAAAGAAGGTAATCATGGACATATAGCATGCAACATAAGCATTAAAAATCATGTTAAAACATGGTGCCAAACCAAGCAATAAGTCAAGCCAAACAATGCAACAAATGGCCTAAGTGCTCAAAGCAAACCAATGGAGTATTGAATTACACTTAGCAAGACCAAACATGGCATGAACTTATTGACCAAAAACAGGGTTTTAGCACATTATGACAAGGCCTAAAGATCACTTAGATGGCATCTAAGTGGCTCAAATTCAAAGGCATACGCAATGGCCAAAACATGGAGCATATTACACAAGCTTCCAAAGCATTAAAGATGCGTCCAAGGTAAATATATAGGCATGCAAATGGGACTGAAATGACATGGTGGATGATTCCAAATCACCAAATCAATGCAAACATGTCATGCTATACATTCACATACTTGAAGCATACAAGCTCGAATACAAAGGGGCTATACTAAGCATGCCAAATCCGACCAAAGCAACTATGGACAGACCTAAAACATGGAAAAATATGCACAAAATCTTCACAAGGCTAAGCCTAAAACATGCTAGAACTAAGGCTAACAACCTAAGGCATATCAAGGCAATATCATGGCATTACATGGTAGGTATGCTAAGCATGCATTGTGTACCAAAACCAAGTAAAAACAGAGGTATAATATGACATATTAAACACAAAAAACAGCCAAGGCATGGTCAAAATAAAGCTTAGCTAGGTGCTCCCTCAAGAGGCCAAAAATGGTCCTTTTCAAGGACAACAAGGGAAGGGGATGGCCCTCTCCTTTTGGAGACTTCAAGGCACCATCTCCACCACTGAAATCCCTCAAGATTTCAGTGGTGAAGAGGCCCAAACACCAAAGTCTCGAAACTCACTCAAAATGGCTCAAAAAGGGGCCTTTCAAGGCCTAAGAGGGGTCAAATACCCTCAACCCACAAAACACTCTTAATAAACAATCAAGAGGGATAAAAAAAAGAACTTTTTTGTATTATACACTAAGCACAAAAATAGTTCAAAGATAGGAAAAAACAAGATGCAAAAATGGGGTAAAAAGGGGCAAGGTTCTTACCCTTGAAGACCTCTTCAACAATGGTGCTCCAATGGCCCTCCTTGGCTTGAATTCAACACCAAAACACCAAAATCAGCCGCTTAGAACCTCAGGAGGCAAAGGAAGGTGAAACAATATGTGTTTGTGTGCAATAGTATGGACTAAAACACAATTTAACACACACAAGGGTAAAAAGAGAGATAGAAAGTGTATGGTTTCTAACCCTAGAACTCAAAACCCTAAGAATGGCTGTCTAAACTCTCTAAAATATCTCAAGTCTCTAACCCTAAAGCCAAGAGAGAAGACCTTTCTTTATAGAGGCTTTTTGTGTTGTAAAGCTTACAAGACAAGCTTCTAAAGAGGGAGATCCCTCCATACACGTGTATGGAGGGGAGCCAAAAGCAAGACAGCTGTCTTAAATGTCATTTCGACAAAAAACAGTGCCGACCGGCAACAAAGCATGCCGACCGGCAATAAAGTGTGCCGACCGGCAAACAAAAGTGCCGATGGTAGAAAAAGACCAGCCGGTGGCCTCCAGCCACTGCCGGTGGTGTGTAGGGATGTCTCACAAGGCATTCCCTGCCCTTCCAAGGCAAAACACAAGTGTTTGGTGCAGAACCAGACACTAAACAGTCGAGTTCGGAGATCCTGAGGCAAGGCGCGCGAGCCGAGACCTCCGGGGACTCCAAACGAACACAAACATGGATAATCACCGAGTGTTCCAAGCGGTGACGTCCGAGTCTTGAGGACGGTCAAAAATGGGGTGTCTACACAATGCACTGTGAGTAATAGTACTCCATATATATATTATTTTCCGTTAATAATCCTTGTTATTAGCATTCTGTTTTCCATGGCAATATGGTAAAACATATGTGGATTGAGAATTGGTGTAATCCTATGTGGACGTTGAAAGAGTTGGCTTAGTTCTGTGTTCTGATTACGATTCAGGGTTATCGGTAATGTGCTATAACCTATAAGTTACCTATGATGCCGCATAATAAGTGTATATGAACTATTAAGATGATGGAATTAGTTAATAAAAAGAGTTCGTGGAAATGATATTCTGAATGGGAACATGATATCCTGAGTACCCTATTAGAAATTCCTACAGTCTGTTGAGTACTACATGTCTTATGATATAGGTGTTTGCCTCTCATAAATGAATTTAATTGGGATTGCTTACTGTTAATGGCATTATTAACGTTCTGTTATCTGTAAATTATCTGCATTGATTATAGTAAACAAGAGAAACAATAATGCTCGTGTACTCCGAATCATTCTGTTTTGTCAATGATGAATTAAGACTGCTATGAGGTAAATTATTCCGTCCCTATCAAGAAACGTTATTAATGTTCTGATATACATGAGACGATTATGTCTGTTGTAATAAGCCATGAGATAATTCGTGCATACTATAGTGTGACGATATTCATATGAATTTGGGATTGTCTCGTTTTATTCTATTTATGTATTCTGTCTTATTAATCCGTTCCGTTTGTGATTTAGCATGATATGAATTGTTAGTTTAAAACTTATTGATTCCTGATATGGAGCAAAGTGCTGTACGGAACTAAGTGCTACACTTTGGTGGGAGCCACCTCTAGAATCCGTACGAGCCACCTCTTGAGTCCATACATCTGTTATTTCCTATTACCACGCTTTATGCGTCCTGTTACCACGCTTATGCGTTCTGTTACCCACGCTTATGCATTCTGTTACTCACGCTTATACGTTTTGTTACCCCACGCTCATGCGTTCTGTTATTTCTGTTATTTCTGAACCCATGACTATTCTACATCTGTAGGCCTATGGCCGTTCTGTACATACTAGGCTTAAAGCCAATTTGTTAAGAAAGCTGGACCTATGGCTATTGTGGAAATAATTACAGAACGTAGTTAATCATATGCTTCTGCAGTTATATACTTTATTATTCAAAGTGAACATTACATCATTTATGTACTATTATTCACTGAGTTTCGCTCATTCTGTATTTTGTCTGTTTCTGTAGGTAATCAATCGGGAGTCCAGTCCTAACCCTTAAGGCTCGTCTCTCTTTTTTCAACTTCAGTGTGTCCAGGCACTAGCTGAAGCCGTGCATTTTGTAAAGTGTTGTTAGAGTATATGTTTATGTCTTGGTTGTCTTTCATTAATATTTTTGTTATACGCCCAACTGTGGAGCTAAGTTGAGGTTTATGTGTGTAAATTTTAATTATATTCTTTACTTTGTGTGATGTTATGATCCTGGCATAATAGTGGTAGCTCAATGGCATAGATTTTTGTGTTATCAGGTGCTTTCGTCCGGGCCCCATATATCATATATGTCAATTTTTGTGTCTGTTTCTGATGAGGTCATGCCCAAACTTTTAGGGGTAGGTTTGGGGTGTGACAAGTGTTGATAAGATGTGTTTTGAGTACTAAGTGAAATTGTGTTAAGTAGGACTGGTTGTAAGAAGAAGCTATGCATATAGTGACTCCTCGTCAAATCGGGAAGGGAATTAATTACTTATGAATTTACTTCTTGCTGACGGTTTAAATAGATAAGCCATGTAGGGGAAATTGGTCGTTAACCTTGAAACAGTATGTAAGTACTATACTTTTGTGAACTAAGGGAATTACCGATGACTTCTGATGAGTATTGTTTTTGTATAATTGAGATTTTGATTGCGAGAATCTGTATTCTGTACTGTATACTGTACTCTGATCTCTGTAATCTGAAATCTGAAATCTGTAATCTGCTATCTGTTTTGTTTAGGTATAAACCGTAATCTGTAATTGAGACTTCTTATGAGTAATAGTAGAATGATATGAGGAATCCCGCCTATGAGACGTCAAACTAATCCTATTTCGTAGTTAAAGGCTATAATGTAAGTTGTTTTGCATGCAATTGTGAAGTTTGACAGAAATAAATGGTTGTGGGGGTATTTCATGTTAATGATGGGTTAACGGGTATCCACATTCTCTTGCATATTTACGCAAATTTATATCTGAATTGATTTCCTATTATGTCGAACTGATTGTATCAAGAATTCTAATTCTAGTATTAGTAGGTTACATTACTTTATTGTTATACTATCGAATGTCTAGACATTATGGATCCGATAGAATCTACACGTGAGGAATAACCAGATACTCAGCTTATGTTACAGGGTTAAACCACATGACTGGTTTGTGATCTATTTTGGTAAACTGTTTGTTGACCACCATGACCATTTTACCGTTATACTGCTATTATGAAACCCAAATGAATGTGATTCTAGTGGACTTAATGAAAATATGACTCTGCGAATGGACCTAGCAGAACTTATGAATGGAAAGTGGTTGGATACTCTACTTGAGTTAATTGACTGGTGTGTAATGTTCATTAACAACAAATATCTGAACAGCGAAACCCTGAAATAATTAAAAAGGACTAAATTAATGTTATACCTTACTGTTATAATTGAATGATTGAATACGATTTTGAATTCAATTTCTGGCCTTGTTTTGATAGTTATATTTATTATTTAGATTTGAACATATGACGGCATGATCAGGTGTCTATGATGGGGATTTTTCTTCCCACCGTTCAGATTTTGTCAAGAAGTAGAGAATGTGGTTTAAAATCTACATAACGTTATGATTTTGATTTGTTTTCGTAAATGGAAGATATGGTAGCCCTTAGGCAGAACCTTATTTGATAGGTTCCAAGATCTGATTCAATGATGCATAAACGGATTTAAGTCTAAATATTTTAGGAACTATATGTAACCGTACTGGTCATGTACCACCGAGTAAATTGCATCATAAGATAAGTTTGAACGTGTACTTTCTAATTAAAATTGCGTATGACCTATTACGGCTGGGCTGACCCAGTTAGAGATTTAATGGAGGGTACTTTCATTATGTTTGAACTTAATGCATGCTGTGGGAATTTATTTCGAATAATCGAATAAGAAATTGGAAGCCTTAAAGGTTAATTATCTGAATTGATTATGTATCTGTGATTAGCATAAGGTTTATGTAATCTTAAGTATGTTTATGAGATTTCAATTCCGGAATGATTAAACGATTGAATTTTGTCCTATATGCTTTTATATATGACTATCTATATGTATACCTAAGTCTTCTTACGGATGGAAAGAAATAAAGATTGAAAAGAAGAGCATAGATCTTCTAGGAAGCAAATGAGAAAGTGAAAAGGTTGTAGAGATCCTAAAGCTTAAAGTATGTTTGATTGACTTCTCTTGAAGTTAAGTAGGAACTCCTCTATGTGATGGTCTTTAAAGAGAAATTGTATGATGATCTTCACTGTTCTTTTTTAAAAAAAATGTCAAGTAGAATAAAGAATTGGTGGTGCCGTTAACTGAAGTGTAATTGAAAATTTGTTGTTAATTGAGAAGTTGTTATGGACTTTGGGAATATAAATGGTTAGTGTTGCTCCTTACCCGTTGAAATTCTGATGCGTGTATGTTGATCGAAAGTATTTATGATCCTTTCCTATCCCAGTGTGGATCTAGTTTTGGAACATTACAAGGTGTGTTTCTGTTTATGTTTGACCTGTCTTCCATTTGGTTTTCTTCAATTTCGAGGACGAAATTTCTTAAGGAGGGAAGGATGTGACGATCCAGAATTTTTCCCTCCGCTCGAGCGGACTTTTAGGGTTCTCAGCAATTTTGCAGACTACCCGAGATTTTGAGAGTAGTAGATTCCCTCTCGAGGGTAGAAGTGGACGCTCGAGCGGACGTCTTTGTTCGTCTGAGCGCTCGAGCGCAAGGTGGGGCGCTCGAGCGGGTCGCCTGGTGAGGTTGAATTTTTAGGCACGTGGGGTCGTCTGAGGCATTTTTATTAATGTATTTGGAACCTCCTTATTTTATTTTGGGGTCTTGATTGTGGTGGTAATATGATGGTAGAGTAAGATTGGATCAAAAACTGTAGTTTGAATATTTTGTCTACGATCAGTCGTCACTCTTTTGCCCTTTTCTTTTTCCACACTTTGAATTTGGATGTGAGGTTGGAACCATTGGAAAGCTTATTTTCGGGGCTTCAATTTGAGCACAAGAACGACTTAAAATGGAGTATGGATGGGAGAGTTATGCCTATTTGAAGTTTTGACATCTGTGCTGAATGCATGTACGCTCGAGCGTGAAGATGTGCGCTCGAGCGGGTTTTTCGGACCAGCAGCTTTAAAAACGGGATTTTGGATCATTTTAGACGTTTTTCTTCTTTCCTCTTCCTTCCTCTCTTCCATGTCCGAAACCCTAGCCCCCAAACCCTTGAATTCCTTTACTTTGATCATGCTCCACCATGGTTTTTGGCATCAAGGATGAAGAACAAGGGAGGATCAATGTTTTTACCCAATTGGAAGTTGGATTTGCGAAGGCTTCTTTTCAAGCTCACCCTTTTTACCCGTTCCGTTATCTGTAAATTATCTGCATTGATTTATAGTAAACAAGAGAAACAATAATGCTCGTGTACTCCGAATCATTCTGTTTTGTCAATGATGAATTAAGACTGTTATGAGGTAAATTATTCCGTCCCTATCAAGAAACGTTATTAATGTTCTGATATACATGAGACGATTATGTCTGTTGTAATAAGCCATGAGATGATTCGTGCATACTATGGTGTGACGATATTCATATGAATTTGGGATTGTCTCGTTTTATTCTGTTTATGTATTCTGTCTTATTAATCCGTTCCGTTTGTGATTTAGCATGATATGAATTGTTAGTTTAAAACTTATTGATTCCTGATATGGAGCAAAGTGCTGTACGGAACTAAGTGCTACACTTTGGTGGGAGCCACCTCTAGAATCCGTACGAGCCGCCTCTTGAGTCCATACATCTGTTATTTCCTATTACCACGCTTTATGCGTCCTGTTATCACGCTTTATGCGTCCTGTTACCACGCTTTATGCGTCCTGTTACCACGCTTATGCGTTCTGTTACCCACGCTTATGCATCCTGTTACTCACGCTTATGCATTTTGTTACCCCACGCTCATGCGTTCTGTTATTTCTGTTATTTCTGTTATTTCTGAACCCATGACTGCTCTACATCTGTAGGCCTATGGCCGTTCTGTACATACTAGGCTGAAAGCCAATTTGTTAAGAAAGCTGGACCTATGGCTATTGTGGAAATAATTACAGAATGTAGTTAATCATATGCTTCTGCAGTTATATACTTTATTATTCAAGTTGAACATTACATCATTTATGTACTATTATTCACTGAGTTTCGCTCATTCTGTATTTTGTCTGTTTCTGTAGGTAATCAATCGGGAGTCCAGTCCTAACCCTTAAGGCTCGTCTCTCTTTTGTCAACTTCGGTGTGTCCAGGCACTAGCTGAAGCCGTGCGTTTTGTAAAGTGTTGTTAGAGTATATGTTTATGTCTTGGTTGTCTTTCATTAATATTTTTGTTATACGCCCAACTGTGGAGCTAAGTTGAGGTTTATGTGTGTAAATTTTAATTATATTCTTTACTTAGTGTGATGTTATGATCCTGGCATAATAGTGGTAGCTTAATGGCATAGATTTTTGTGTTATCAGGTGCTTCCGTCCGGGCCCCATAGATCATATATGTCAATTTTTGTGTCTGTTTCTGATGAGGTCATGCCCAAACTTTTAGGGGCAGGTTTGGGGTGTGACATTTTCTTTACGTCGACTTCCTTGGTTTTAAGCTCATTTTATTAGTCCTTTCCATTCTTTAATCAATTTGTCCAAAGTGATGGTTGAGTCCATTACATGAGAAGAAATGTCAAATAAGAAGTGATGCAAAGCATGAAAGAGGGACTATGCCTTGACAATGAAACTCCGAAGAGGTTAAGCCATTGAGCATAGGTCTCTTTTCCATGACTTGAATAACCATCAATCTTTTGAGACAACTCTTAAACAAAAGAAAAGAAGAAAAGAGGAAGGTTGTAGACATGATTGCATGATTGATTTGAAGAATGAGACTCTTAATATGAAAACCAAGAAAAGAAAAGCTATAAACTCAAATGGCTTGATATCTAAGGCCTAAACAAGCAAAGCCATGAGGACTTACAACATGATGGGCAAAGTATTCAAAGCATGAACGAATTAATGAATTAAAACAAGTCTAAGTAACCCCTAATATGTTAAAACCAGTGACTAAAATGATGTTTAAAGAGTACGAAAAAGATAGGAAATAACAAAGAATCACAAGGCTAGTGAACAAGAGCAAGGAGAGGTGGCTAGCCTCTCCATCTTTGAGACCTCAAACCCTATTTTTTATCCTTTTTTCAACTCTGAAAATCAGTTTGAAGACTAAAAAAAAAAAAGAAGTGTCAAGACAAGGGTGTGAGCTTTGAAGTAAGGTGCAAGATAGGGTATTAAACCCTTCTACCTTTGGTAGCTATTCAAACCCAAGTTCTAACACTTGAAATGGATTCAAATCAATACAAAGATACAAGAAATTGATAGTAAGAGACAGAAATGAAAGCAAGAGAAAAGATGGTAAGCTTATACGTCTTAAAGAGGACAAGCTCTTGTTGTGGATCAAACTTGGTCCAAACACACTCTCAAGATTAAATTGTGATTCTCAAGGCTCGACCAAGGCTCCAAGGTTAAGCTGTGAGGGTGTGTATGGTGTATAGCTATGGTTCAAAGATGGAAAGCTTGCTTAAAGATGGCTTGCAGAAAAAAAAAGGAGCTCTCAAGTAAGTGTATAGGCTCTTGGGAAATTGTTCAACCCTTCAAATAGAGATATATGCTTGCATTTATAGAATTTGAGCAAAATAGGTCTAAAATATCTTCAAAAAAGCAGGCTCCCGCCGAAAATAGTGTTTATCGCCACCAAGGCACGGCCGGCCCCAAATGGCCACGGCCAACTCCCAATGAGGCACGGTTGGGCCCCAATGTGCTCCCTTGTTTCCTTTTTTCAAGCTCAGTATAGGGTGGCACAATGTTCAAAAAGGGACCTTTGAAGTATAAACAAGGTAAATAAGAAGGTGTTGGGACTGTTTCAAAGCTCGACCTTGGAGTCCTTCATTGAGCATTTGGATCACACACAATGTAACTTTCATCATCGAGTGCACAGGACAAAGCGCCAGAGTCTTATGAGCGGTCAAAAATGGGGTGTCTACAATTGCCCATCTTTAACAGAGCTCAAAGTTATAAAATGACATGAGTGAATGTCAAAGCCCAAAGATGACCCATATGACCCATTTGATAAGGCCGTAAGACTTGGGCAAGAAAATCGATCAAGATACAATTGGTTGAACCCAAAGGTTGCCTACGTATCCCTTTGCGAGGAATCAAACCTACGTAGTTCAGGGATAAAATGGAAGATAATATGCAGAACTTAACTTATGATCATACAATGAATGTAAATAATAAGCAATGAAACAATGCAATCAAAACAAGAATGCGACGTTGAACAAAAGCATAAATCAGAGCAAAACAAACCCAGCCATGTCTCACATGGAAGAAAGTGAATAAATAAACACGTCCTATGTGAAAGGGACAAAGAATGTACGAACCAAACTACGTCACACGTAGAAAGGATGTAAGAAAATGCTAGCCTATCTACGTCTCACATAGGAAGGGTAACAAGCTCCATGCCAATTTGAGTCTCACGCAGAGGGGGTGGAGGATGATATGAACAGTAGGCGCACTTGATGTTCTGAACAGAGGAAAACAACTTCGAGCGCGTCTCATGCGAAAGGAAGAAAGATGGTGTGAACACCAGGTGCACTTGATATTTTTAACCAAAGAGAAAATGTGGTTTAAACAATAGGAACACCTGTTGTTTTTAACCGAGGAATAACAACCTAACATGTCTCACATCCGCAAGGCGGATTGTGCGAACAACAGGAACACCTGTTGTTTTTAACTGGGGAACAACAACCTAACGTGTCTTACACGAAAGGACGAAAGAGTGGTGTGAACAATAGGAACACCCGTTGTTTTTAACCAACTTGAACAATCCTAACGCGTTTCATGCGAGAGGAGGAAATGTGGTGTGAACAACAGGCGCACCTACTATTTTTAACTGAACGGAAACAATCCTAATGCGTCTCACACGAGAGGAGGAAATCGAGTCAACAAAAGAGCAAACAAATTCCAAACTCGACACAGTGAGACTAGAAGGCCCCAGAGAATGAATTCAAGGAGATAACCCAATTCAAGGTGCCAAGTTGAAATGTGAATTTACAAAGAGTTGAAAACAAAGACACGCAAACCCAAAACAATCAAAGCGAAGCTCGGATGAGGAATGTGAAAACAAGTTTGCCGATTTTTTCTTTTTCTGAAAATGGGCTGAAGATAACGATAATAATAACAAACCGAATGTGATTTGAACAAACCAAATGAAATAATCAAAACACATAAAAGGAACAAAATTGTTTTCTTCTCCTATTTTATTCTATTTTTCTTTTTCTTTTTTTTCTTTTTTTACACTTTTTTTTTTTTTTTTTTGGTTTTTGCAAATTCAAATTCAAAGCAAGGCCCAATACTAAAACAAACAGAGTAAAAAAAAAAAAAAAACACTAGATTGCATTATGGGCAGGCCAGGCCCAAATGATGCACGACCGGGCTCCAATGGAGCTGGCCGGGTCGCGATAGTAGCAGCAGGGCAGAATGGTCAATTCGTGAGCCACGGTTGTTTAAAACAAGACCTAGCCCTTATTTCACACATACCCATATCTGAAATCACTCCTTCTCTCTCTCTAAGCCTCATCTCTGTCTCTAGATTTTTCCTATTTTAGCAAAACCCACAAACCCTCGCAAGTTTTTTTCGTAAAACTCTTTTCCTCCTCTACATTTTGAACCGAACAAAACTTGATTTGGTTGAGTTTTGGGATTTTTCTTGTTTTTTCTTAGGTTTTCACACATCTACCCACACTTTTCCCTCTCTCCCTTTGAGTTTTCACACTCTCTTTGTTTTCTTGCTCCTAGGGTTTAGACCTTTGGGGTTTTTTTGGGGGATTTTCACTCAAACTCACTCACTTGCTCACTTTTTCTTCATTTTCCCATTTTTCCATTTTCTCTCTATGGCTAGTGATGAGGTTTCCATCCCCGATCCCGTTGTGGGTATTGGGACTGTCTTAGGTGAGGATATAGAGGTCGAGGACGTTCATGATCCTGTGTTGCTTCCCCTTGCCAACAGACCATTTGATGCGGCCACCTACCAGCAACGTACACACGCTCTGACCCCAGGTGGTATATTGAGATTCGAGGTTCTTATCCCCGGGATTGACAAGGACATTCCGCTACGAGAGCCCACAGAGCACTTGTCCGCTGATGCCTCCACGGTAATCAATATTTCCTTTATTTTGCGTATATTTTGAATCTCATAAGCAAACTATCCGTTATTACTATGCACATATTGATAAGATTCCTAACCTACAGGTGATAACCAGGAGGATTGGCGGCTATGGATCCATATCCGGCCCTCGGCAGTACTATGAGAGGCTTTCTATGGAGGTCCGCACACTGGTCGATGCTGCCGGCTTCGGGTCTTTCTATTTAGGGCTCATACAGATGAGGGCTCAGTCACTGTTCTACAGGGCCCTGGTAGAGAGATGGTGGGACACCACAGAGTCATTCCACTTCTCATCAATCGAGGAGCTGACTTTGACCCCGATCCCCATACGATTTCTCGATGCTCATCGGCCTGTGGATAGGGGTTGGCAGCCCGATCCCATTTGATCCTGATATGACATAGCAGAGAGCTACACAGCGTCATCTTCTCGGGGCGATCCTAGACACCACTAGCCACGGGATAGTGCGATATAGTTGGCTTCTGAATCACTTCACCGACCTTCAGCCAGTCACCCCGGAACATGTTGCTCAGTATGCCCATGGGTTTCTCATGTATATCCTTGGTACTAACCCATTTGCGAATAGAGAAAATATCATAGGGATATACCTCCTGGGCGAGCTCGTGCACCTACCACAGGTGGCAGAGTATGATTGGGGTGGTACTGGCCTGGCCACCCTATACTGCTACATGAGCTCCGTATCCCGCCGCAAGGCGGATTCACTTAACAGCTACTAGAGAGTTTGGGAGGTATACCTCACACTTATTTTTCAGTTCAGCTTTGCATTTCCAACTCATTTTTGCTTTGCATTTTCTGTTTATCTCTGCTAATTTACTTCATTCATCTTTTTCTGCTTGCAGCTATGGGTTTACACGTATTTCACCTTTCTGGCTCCGATTCCAGTAAGGCAGATTGAGTTGTCAGTACCCAGCTCCTGGTACTACAACTCTCGATTCGAGCGGCACCGCTGCGTAGACTGAGACTTCCCTTACTTCCGCTATTTTTTTGACACCATCATCGCGGATTAGGTAACAAAATACTTGCCTTTACATTTTACTGTTTTCATACTGTTGTTTCCATACTGCTGTTCAAACCCCTGATATCTAATTCTTGCCTTGCACCTTTTGCTCACAGGTTAACTGGCACCCTTGGGCAGGCATCCCTCAGGCCGTGAGGGTGACTTATGCTGCTGCATGGGAGGCCTCCACCATGCGGATCTTATTTGAGGGCCTTTTTGGCATGGCATACTATTTGGGAGAGCGATTCATTCGAGAAACCCGGGGCCAGGTCATTCCTGACGTCCCACATCCTCTTCTTTCTGGTATAAGGATTATTGATGATCTCCACGACGGGCCTTGAATCGATCACCTCATGCAGGGAGAGGACGGTGACTGGTACCATGAGCCCGGTGACTTTACTGTCTTCTTACAGACTCAGGTGATGGTGCCTCTTACCCAGGGTGTGATCCACACCGTTCCTGAGGTTGCTACTGTTTCCACTGCTGTTGGAGGGGGTCCTGCTGCAGCTCCCGTCCCTGGGCATCCGGTGATTCCTACTGAGGTTGTATACATGAGACTAGATAGGGTGATTGAGCAGATCCTCTTTGAGCACATTGAGGAGAGGGATCGCAGATTGGTGATCGCTTCTGGTGTCGAACAGGTAGACGCTTCTCTATATGTCTGCCCATTGAACTTTCTCATTTTCTGCCTACTGTGTTTTATTACTTGTTGTCCTCTATGCTTATTTTCTACCCGCTGTGCACCATTATCTTGTTTTATATTCTCAAATCTTTTGCAAGTACCTGCGGGATATGTGGATGACCTCCTCCGGACAATTGACAGACTGCTCCTGATGGTGCGGAAGAGGCAGACTACTTTAGTCACCCACGAGATTGTGGTACACTTTGCCCCTAGTTTATGGTCATTACAATCTCGCTCATAATTTTGTTGGTCTCTTCTGATATCTGTACTCTTTTTCAGCTTGAGCCACCACCAGTTGCACCTGCAGGACCTCCTCCAGCTAGGAGACGGAGACGGGGCCTAGTGAGAGGCAGAGGAGAGACGGATCGAGGCAGAGGCCGAATGGGACAGCACTCACCCTCTGAGGAGTCTTTTGATGAGTACACGACCCTCGAGAAGGAGGGAGAGGAGGTGGACGTGCAGTTTAGCAGCCCTAGTGATGACAGTGATGCTCCTTCTTCGTAGCCGAGGAGGAAGAGAGCGATGATGGATTGCTGGTTTTCTTTTCTTTTTTTTTCTTTTTTTTTTCTTTTTTTTTTGTAGTTAGGAACTATCTAGCTTCAGATAAACCTATGTATTTTGTTTTTTGGTTTTTTTTCTTTTTTTTTTGTAGTTAGGAACTATCTAGCTTCAGATAAACCTATGTATTTTGTTTTTTGGAAGAATTTTTTTGTTTTTTTGGTCTTTGTAAACAATGATCAGGGTTGGACCCACCAGTTTATAAAAAGGAAGATTTTGAAATGATCTCTTTGCATAATGTGTGATGAATGTCGTAACCTTTGCATGATAACTTTGTACAAGACTTCAAAACTGTGAATACCTGCTCTTACATTCATTCTTGGATCGGATAACAACCCATAACCAGAGAAAATGTAAACTATAACTCGATAACAAAAATGTACAATAAAACAACTTGAAAACACTAAAATAACACTCAATACAAACAAAACAAAACTCAAAATACAACTGTAGTGCACTAGAGCAAAAGCTTGTCCCTTTTTATACAATCTTCTCTATCTGGCCAACATTTAGACCCGGCCAGATCCAAATAGGCACGACCGGGCTTCAATGAGGCACGGTCGGGCTTAAAAATGAGGTCGATCAGTGGGATCCAACTGTCACGCATTGCCTCTTCTCAAACTCTATAAATAAATGATGCTCCTATGTTGTTTTTCTGGCAGAATAGCAAGTCTTTGGTATTTTGCTCTCAAGATGGAGGTGCTGCTCAACAATAGGCTCTGAGACTAGATAGCCACTTTGGACGGCTCAAAAAAGGTAAACTTTCATGGTTTTGGCCTAAATCTTTTTTTTTTTTTGAGCCGTACTTCGCTTTATTTTCCATTCCTCCAGGCCGTTGCTCGATTCTAGAACTCGATCACACATATATTTCGCTCCGGATCACAAGAAATGTGTCTGATGCTCGAAGAATTTCAAGCATTGATGGAATCCCGACGCGACGAAGAAATCATGCCTTAGCCCTGTTTTGGTTATGCCCAGGTTTTGGGATGGATGTGTGGGCTCTCCTTACACGAGGCTTGATACTTGGCTTATGATGGGGAGTTGGACATCCCAGGTTTGATTCATCGATTTTTCACCACCGGAGGTAGAGGCGACCTCCTTTGGCGGGGTTATCGACAGCATGCCCTCTACTTATGCTTACTCACACACTTCCTTCTTGCCCTTAATTATGGCGGAGCCAGCATTAGGTTGATTTTAGTGGCCCAATGCCTGAAAAAGGGTAAGAGCTGTATTGGTTTAGCACTGGCTGAGACCCTGATGGGTTTGGATGTCTTTCATCGGCGAGAGACTACCCGATTTGCAGGAAGTCCGTTACTTCTTCAGGTATTGTTTCCCACCCTTTCTTATTTATGATTCCTCGCATCACTCGGCACTCACTCTCTATCTTCATCTCTATACCCCTTTTCTTACTTTTCCCTCAACGTGCATCTCTCTATTCTTTAATCTTTTTTATTTTTCATCCCTTCCCAGGTATGGCTCATGGATAAGTTAAAAGTAGTGGACCTGTGCACCGAGTACTCGGCCAGAGCTTACTTTTTTTGCCAAAGGCTAGTGGACTTCCTTTCAAAGGGATGGTAGTGCGACTGGATGTGCAGTAGATCTACACTTGACATAACTTGGCGTTGCCCTTAGCTTGATTGGACTGAGATGAGCTACAACATATCCCGTCAGCCGGGTATACAGTTGATTGGCCTCACACACTATGTGTTCTATTTCCCTTTCCGGTTTAGACGCTAGTTTGGACATGATCAAACTTGTCCAGAAGAAAAGGTGGAATACCCGGCTTCATTTTCTCATTCGTGGTTCACACTTGCCTCGGTACCACACTGCATGGAGGACGAGAGATCTTCTAGCCCCTACCCTTAGCTTCAGTTACACCCTTTTTGGAGAGTGTTTGGCCTGGCTTGAGGACGAAGCACAGGTTAGGCCAACTTTGGCTGCAGAGACTTCCGCAAGCACTAACTGTAGACACCCCATTTTTGACCGTCCTCAAGATTTGGATGTTCTTGCAGGTACATCCAGTGACAAGTTTCGTGGCTTGTCGAGTACTCGAATTTCGCGGCAGAACGTCACAGGCTTGAGCTTTCCAAACCCTGTATCCTTTCTGTCCCATTTTTGGACCATGCTTTGGTCCCTCTAAAATGCTTCTCTTGGTGCACTGCCGGCCATGCACTTTGGTCTGCCGCCCATTGATGAGGCTTGTCGGCTATCAATGAGCCACTGCCAGCCACTAATGTTTCAATAGATATTTTTCTGATATTTTTGAGCCAGCTGTTTGCAGAATGGACCATCTGCACCTACGTGGATGGTTGGATCTCTTCAAGAGGATTTTGCATCCTCTATATATATAGGCTCCCCTCTTGCATAGAGGGGGTTACAAAAATTTGTGAGCAAATTTCTCTCTTTCTCTCTCTCTGGAATTCTCTTTCTCTAAATATATTGCCTTGAAGCTTGAATTCTCTACACTTTTGCTTAGGTGTTTTTGATCAAACTTGATCATCTTGGTGTGGAGGTTACTTGAGATCTTGTTTGAGTTCTAGAAGAGGGTTTTAGCTTGGTTTTGGCCTGTCTTTGTTGCTGATTTGCTGCTGTGCTTCAAGGGTGAGAAATTACCCATTTTAAGCTTATTTTTGTACATTGGTTTGGCCACCCTTGCATATTGTTTTTGGCCTAGTTGTCAACTGCAAAAGCCTCTATTTTTAAGTTTTGAAAATGGTAGTTTGAGGCCCTTTTGGGGTTAGGGGTGTTCCCCCCTCTTTTGAGGCTTATTTGCTAAGCCTTGTGCAATCTTTTAAAGCCTTTAAAACAATCTTCTTTTGGCCCTTTAACCATTGAATTCCAGAGGAATCTTTGTGGCAGAAACTTGGTTTTGAGGTCCAAAATGAGAGGGGGTGGTCCCCCCTCCTTGTATCTTGTTTGCATGTGTTGATGGCCTACTAATTGAGCATGTTTTTTTACCATCTCATGGCTTGATCTCAGCATATTTTTGGCCTTATTTTAACATGTTATAACTCTATTTTTGGCTGGTTTGGTCACCTCTTGCTTGCTTCTTACACTTGTAGTGTAATCATGCTTACTAGCTTAACTTGCTTAATGAGTTAGCCTATCATGTTGGCCTGTGTTAGCTCCATTCCAGCATGTTTTTGCTCATGTTTAGTCATGCTTTAACTCTATTTTGAGTGTTCTTGAGAATATGAGGCTTGCTTTGTATAACTATAGTGTAAATAGTCTTGACTAGCTTGGAGTTTCAAGGTCTTAAACATGCCATGCTTGAGTTGTTTGCATGTCATAGCATCGTTTCACACATGATTTCAGTGCATATACCTCTATCATACTCTCACACACTTCACTTCTTCATTACTTTTGAGGGTGGTGTATTATGCCTTGTTTGTGAGCCAATATATGAGCATGATTTTCTTGTTTTTCGTGCTATCATCTCATCACATTTTAGCCTCTGTTTTGGCCTGTTTGAGGTCAGTCCAGAGTTGGTTTGGTCATTTGAGCTTGATGTTGCATGGTTCTAGTGTAAAGCTCTTAACTAGTTTTAATGCTTACGTCTCCTAACATGTTGTACATGAGTTGTTTGCATGTTAGAGTCTTGTGTTTCATGCCATTTAAGCATTGAAATTCTGCCACCTCCTTCATTTCTTCATTTTTCTATTTGCTTTGAGGGATGGTTAGTCTTAAAGTTGTGTTTAAGCTTGGGATTGAGGCTTATGCTTAAATGGCTTTAACTCTCTTTTGAGGGTTCCTCCTAGTCAAAGGCATGGTCTCTCTCATGTCTTAAATCATCTTTTAATTGGCCTCTCTCTCATTAGAGGACTTTCACATTTGGACAAATCAATTAAGGAATGGCTTGGTAACTTAAAATGTGTAAACATGAATTGAATCAAGTAAAACATGCCAAGATAAGCATGTTGTTTGCATTGCATTGTGTTCAATCAGATGTTATATTGAACACAAGGAAGATTGGTCCATTTCATTCTCAAAGTGATGAAAATGAGCCAACCTTCCTTTTTCTCCATTGCCTTTGATCATCCATGATTAGGTTGTGGTAGTAAGTCTTTTTTTTATGTGCATTTATTAAATGTGTACAAGTTGGATCTTTGGCCATCATGCATTCAAAGTGCTTGATTGATGGTTTTAGATCCAATGGTGCCTCTCCCTTGATGTTTTTAGATGATAAGGAGTGGCACAGTACATACATAACCTTGGGAGACCCTCCATTTTCCTCTAGTTTGTGCTCTATTGCAGAATGGTGATGCAGCACACCAGTTGCCGGCAGTGCCTCACTGATGGCCGGCACTGCTTCATCTTTGGCCGGCAGCGCACATCCTTGGCCGGCAAATGGCCGGCAACAGCTTCCCATGGCCAGCAGGCCACTGGTGCACTCCCCAACAGTGGTTTGGTAAAATGGTGCAGAAAGTTCTTGGAGACACCCTGCAAACAGAGCCTCTCAAGAGCAAACCGGAAGGCTTTTCGGGGAGAGAAACCAAATACATGCATCTTCTAATTTCCAGGCAAAGCTGAGGCAGTGGAGTTAGCATTTTACATGTTTAGTTAGTATACATTGGTTTTGTAATTTAAATAATTTGTTAATTAGTTAAGTGTTGAAATAATTAGTAAGTAGTTTGCTAGTTATTCGTTTGGTGTGTAATAATTAGTCTAATTAGCTTAATTAGATTAGTTAGATTAGCTTAGCTTACATTAGCTTAGCTTATTCATTCGGACCCTCCTTTGAGAGGGCGCAATGTTGTAATAAGGGTGTGTGTGTGTGTGCATGTCTTCCAACCCCATTTCTTTCTCCCTTTTACTTAACCGCTTTCGATGGTTAGTTTTAGGATCATTTTCGATTAGCATACCTTATGCTTTACATGCGTACATCATTCATATGTCTTGCATGCACCAGGCTCATCACATCATTCAAACTGCATCGTAATTCAATACTTACTTGAATACGTGTATCAAACTGTTGCATTCATATGCCATCTTAGATAGTCGAACCTATTTAATTGCATTATTGCATATGTTGCATTAGGCATCTTAAACATAGTTAGGATCATGCATTGTTTCTAACTAGATTTTTGTTTTAGCTCAGAGTACACTGTAAGTGTTACACTTTAGCATGCTTGCATGAGTGCGAGTGTTGCCATGATAGCATGTTTGCCATGAGGCAATTTGATTAAATGCTTAACTGCATGAATGCCTGTGGGTGAAGGCTTGATTGCCTGAATTGGAACAACTCGATGATTGTGAGTTTTAAGCCCACTTGAGGGTGGCAAATCCGCGCGTTAGCCTACTTGTGAGTAGCACTTTCAAACCATTTTCAAAAACAAACATGAGCTGATTTGCTCCAATTCTCGCGATTATAGTCTATACTTGTATGTTGTGTGCATCACATAGTAAAGTTAGCTAATAATCAGGATAAGAACACATGTGTTTATAAAACAACATATCATGCTTAATAGAGGCCAGTAGAGGCCGATCCTTTGATCGGGCGAGCGGGGGTGCTCATTTCAGGACCTTCCCCTCTCGTACCCAAGTTCTCGAGCCGTGGCAACTTTGGTGATAATGGACACATGGCCTTTGGCACGAGTCAGGGTTTCTTAAATTTCCCAAAAATAAAATATTTAGGTGGTGACTCTGTAATCTGGAAAAGCAGTCCATGTTTGGCGCTTTTTCATTCAAAATTGATTTTCCAAAACCAATTGCCAGATTTGGACACTTTGGTGTTTATCAGTCTCACATTGCACTTTGTGAGATTAGATTCAGAACCGTGACAGGAGTCCAAACTGTAGTAAGATCAATTCGCGCGCCTCTCTAAAAGGGGGGCGCACAAGAAAGTCGGGTCTACAGTTTCTGGCGACTCTGCTGGGGATTTAGAGAACTTGACTCGAAACTCATGATATGTTATTTTATCTACATTTATGTGTTTCTTTGCATTGTATTTGCATTGGTGCACCTAAGTCACAGTGTTTGCCATTTGTTATTCCTGAACGGTTTGTCGGAGGCTTGCTTGAAAAATCATACCATAAGGTTGACCGGTTGCGGGCTTTGCCACGATGGGAACACAAACCTTGGATCTGGATCACCGCTGTACCATTTGATCCTCCTTTCATTTCTCGGTGTTAGGAGTGAGAGGTATATTAGGTGGTCTTGCTGAGGAACCCTTTTTGACCATTTGACTTAGTTGCATATCGGAAGCCTTAGAGACTGTTTCAAATTAGGATAGGTTGCTCACCTGAATGCAGGATTGTTTGAAACCGCATGTGTGCATAGTGAAACCCTAGCTCCTGACAAAACTAGGACACGGAAACCTTACCCCACCATAAGGGTGTTTTGGCTCTCACTTGCTTGATATGTGTTATTAGGGTGTGTCTCTACAGGAATGTGTGTATCAGTTGCAAGTTTGGGTATCAGTCTGAGGACATCAATGTTTGAGGGTATCAGTATTGTGGCAGAAAATTTGGGGGCATAAATCAGTGTTTGAGTACAGAATATCCAACTTATAATTACAACTGTGTGTTGTCTCTGTCTAAGCCGAGGTGCTGTCCATTTTTTTGATTTTTGTTTCTTTTGCTTTATTTTCTGTTTTGCAAGGTAGTGTTTTCATCATTGCTTCCGACGAGGCAGTTACGCCCCAAGCACTCTGGACCCGAGTAAGAAGGCTTTATCAATCTGGGGATCTTGTGAGTGGACAACCAGTGTTTGGTATGCTTCCACCGGTTACAAGACGGAGGAGAGTTTGGCATAATTCACTAGTTCGTCAGTCACTTGTGCTCAGTGAAAATCAATTTTATACTTCTACTTCAGAGGGTACACAGAGTCTGATAGATCAGCATTTTTCAGTCAGTATGGAGGAAATGATGCGTTAACTCCAGCAAACTATGGAGGGCATGCAGTGGGATGCTGCTCGCCAAGTGGAGGTTACCACTCAACAAACAGAGGTTGTAGCCCAACAGGCTGAGGTTATTGCCAGGCTTCAACAGCAACAGCATCAACACCACAACAAGCAGCAGCGTCTGCTTCGCACCCACCTCCACCTAGGGTTTCGATACCCGGGGATACATCAATTGTCTAGGAGAATACAGACATCCCAACAAGGCCAGTCCCGCTTCAGACAGTAGGGCCAGTCCCACCTCAGACATCTAAAGCACCGGCTTACCCAACGGACACGCCGTTCGAATTTGAGGTTGATCCTACAGCTTTGAAAGTAAGCAAGCTCAAAAAGCTATTCAAGCGAGCTTAGGGAGTTAACTCGATCCTGGACATAGAGGACGGCTACACAGATTCGGTGGTGACACTGCCGGACAGATTTAAGGCCTCACATAGACCACTTCGACGACTCGGGCGATCCTATGGTCCATTTGAGGTTGTTTTCAGATATTCTGCGCCTGATAGGCTTGACTAGACTCCAGAAGTTATCTCTCTTCAGTTGGACCCAGTCGGGTATTGAGACCATCTAGTATGCCAAGATGGAGGATTTAGTGAAAAGGAGTTGGGAGGAGATGGCCGAGGCCTTCATTGCCCAATATGCTTACAACACCCAAATCGAGGTCACGACTCGTGATCTCGAAGCAACCAGGCAAGAGCTGAAGGAAGGCTTCTCTGGCTTTGTCACTCGATGAAGGGCCAAGGCTTCTATGATGATAACTCGGCCACTTGAAAACAATCGGATAAGAATGGTTGTGCACAACCTGCAACCCAAGCTAATGCAGAAGATGATTATCTTACCCCTCCCTACCTTTGCTGCCTTGCATGAGATAGGGGTACAAATAGAAGATGCTATGAAGCAAGGTCTGATTAACCAGGAAAAGGAGCAGCCCAAGAGGGCGTTTACACATGGTTCGAATGCAGCTACAAGTAGCAATGCAGCCGTAAGGACTTCTGACGTCGGCATGGTCACCACCACGCCAAAAACAGCCACACCCTTCACCGGCACATCCGGAGCCACCATACAACCGGCAAAGTACCCACCTAGGGGCCAGAGGACCTTCACTCCACTTTACATGCCCCTGTCCAAAGCCTTGGGGGTTCTAATCAGAAAAGGGCATCTGAAGCCCCTGGAACCACGCCCACTACCAAATAACCTCCCTCCCTCACATAACCCGGCCAAGTATTGTGCCTTCCATCAACAACATGGTCATGACACCGACCTGTGTTTTAACTTGCGTCATGAGATTCAAGATCTCATTGACAATAAAGTGATTGCGCCTCCTGAGAAGCCAAATGTCACTACAAACCCCCTTCCACCACATAATCAACCTCCTCCTTCACCCAGGTAGGTGAACTTGATCCAAACAATGGTCGTCTCGTACGACCCTAGCATATACATCACTCCCTTCCACCTGCCTAAGTCGGCGTTGTTCATCCTGAAATGCACAAACTTGTGCATGATGACCACGTCATTAACCCTACCCAAGCCAGTGGTGGTGACTGTCGAAGACAAAGCTAGGGTGACCTTAGAGGAGAATGGAAACGGTGGTTCAGAATTTGAGGGATCTGAGAGCTTAACTAGGGAAGCATACAACCCGTGCAGTTATATTGTGTCAACAGATTAGGCCAAGCCAATGGTAGAGTTGCCAACTAGGGCAGAGGTCCATGTGGTTCGGGAAGACGGGCCAAGTCATGCGTTGGATGATCTAACAGAGCTTGAGGAGGACATTACGAATCTGCAGTTCTTTGATGAGTAGGATCCGGGGGATGTGAGCATCAACTGGTTTGACCAGAATGGATCGACAGACAATACGGGGTGGCTCAGTGATGAGCAGCTATTAATGAGGGGTCTCTACTGAAACAGGGGTAGTCAGAAACTGGAACATGTACAGCGGTCGGAACGGTCGATAGTGAGGAGAAGTTGCTGGAGAGCACCGGTATGAAGAATTTTGCTCGAGATTTGGGCAGTTTGTGCACTGCAGACACAGAACAAGAAGCCCCGCTGAAGCGGTTTGAGCAAGAGAGAATCAAAAATCGTGGCAGGGCTAGAAAAGCCAAGGGTCCTATGGGGACAGAATGTGCTGTGAGCATGGAAACAACTACAGCGAAACTGGACAGTTGTTTGTCGGTCGCTGAGGGCATGTGGTGGGAAGACGATGATTTGCGTCTGGCCCATACTGATGACGACTGGGGACAGAATCTCCCGAATGATACATGGTACACTGAAGAAGTTGACCACATGACCCGAAGTGGGCGCTATTTCAAATCCCCGTACTTAGACCAGCCAAAGGCATTTGGGAAAGACAAAGAAACAGAAAAGCAGAAGGACAGACTGTTAGAGAAGGAAGTTGTACTGAAGCAGCTAAAAAAGATTCAAGCAGACATCTCCATCTGGGGACTGCTCATGGCCTCGCGGGTGCATATACAAGTTGTCCTATCAGCCATGGACAAGCCTAAGCTTTCTATTGATACAACGCCCGAGCAGTTGGTGGGATTGGTGTTCCCGGGTGGCGCTTCACTGACTCTGACCTTCACAGACAAAGAATTACCACCCGAGGGCTCTGAGCTCAACAAACTGTTATACATTTCTATGGAGTGTAAGGAAAAGTGGATACCGGTTGTCTTAGTTGATACGGGATCTGCCATAAATGTGTGTCCGTCGCGAATGACATATGCTATCTGGTTGAAGCCCGCAGATTTTGTACCAACAGCCCAGGTAATACGGGCTTATGACAACACTAGCCGGGAGGTAATGGGAACAGTGCGAATCAAAACTTAGGTTGGCCCAGGCCAACAGGACATCAAATTTCATATTCTGGATGTTCCAGCCACCTTCAACTTACTCCTTGGACGGCCGTGGTTGCACCAAGTGAAGACTGTCTCTTCCACCCTATACCAGATGTTGAAATACCCCCATGGGAAGGGGGTGGCAATTTTTTTTGGGAACTTTTCAATACATTCACCGCTAGAGGTTACTACGCCAACCTTAGAGATTGTACTTGGCGATGGGGATGTCTTCCTATCTGGGTTCACCTTGGCTGAGGCTCAGGTAGTGCAAGATCTTTTAGCTATTGATGAGGAGCTGTATGTCAGTGCATAATCTGTTTACCTTATGAACAAGCTTCAACATGTGCCCGAGATGGGACTAGGAAGGAGTGACCGGAAAGGCATTGTTGAATTGGCCGAAGTGCCATACAATCCCCATACCTTTCGTCTAGGCTACACACCAACCAAAGAGGATTGGGTAAGAAAAGAAAAGGAGATGGCTGGAAGAGCTAGAGCTAAACAAGCTAGGAAGCACTATGAGTTAGTGCATAGACCTATCCAAGGGACCCTGAACGGACGCTTTGTACGAGAGGGGGAAGATTTCCCGTTTTGCGGCTTTCTAGAGCCATGGCTGAATTCAGAGAGGTGGCACTTGTCGGGTTTTGAGATCTTCTTTGACTTATAATTGCCAGGGGATGAAGTTATTGCAGAGCAGACTGACCCACCAGCTGTGGCTGAGCAGTGCAAAGAGGATGCGTTCGATAACACAGATTTTGAGTTGGGAGCAACGTTGGCTGTCTCCTCTCGAATCCTCAGATCTTACCAGGGTGCTCGGGGGATGATTACTCAGTTTCCATGATCAGAGATGACTCGGCTGTGGGCCCTTCTTCCGGCATTCTGGTGCATCCATCGCACCCTCTCTCGTCTGGCAATATGAGGAAGGCTTTTTATCTAGCAATTCTGGGTCAGGTAGTGAACCGGAATCTGATTCCTCGAAGTCTGTGGAGTCAGAATCAGATTCCAGTTCTTCTGAGTTAGAGTCTGGTATTCCTGGGGATGATAACCCGGATGCCATTGTGTTGTCCAGGTCGTCTTTTTCATTTTCTTTTGAGTCGGTTGTAATCGAAGAATCAGACAATCTGGAAATTGCTAATGAGAATGGTACAACTGTGGCTTTTGAGTACTTTTCTGTGCCGCTCGTTTATTGCATTAATTAGGATTTTCAAAACTTTGATGAAAACGACGAGGACGAAATTCCTTCGATTTTGAAACATTTGATTGACTGAGAGCAGGAGAGGTTTGGAAAACCTTGGGTTGATAAAATCACCTCAATTAATGTTGGTACTGAGAAGGATCCGCAGTTGGTCCAGATCGGGTCTATGGGAGCTAGAAAAAAATATATATTAACTTATTGGGCTAACCCAAACAAGGCCTGCCAAGGGCCCAACTATTGGGCTTATTCGGCCCACTCCCGTCTATAAACGGAAGGGACCTCATAACATACAGGTATGATCTCTCTCTACTCCACACAGAACACCAAACACTCTTTGTAATTCTTGAATCTTCATTCATGGATTCTAACTTCATCATCGGAGTGTCCCCGGCCGGTAACCCTGGTTGGGTGGCATCAACCAGATTTATCTCTTACAGGTTCACGGAGCTGTCTTCTTTGAACCTCACTAACAATGCATGTGAGAGGATATTTCATGGTCTCACAATTGGCACCATCTGTGGGAACGTCTGCAAGAGTTCAACGAAGAGAAGAGCAAACATGTTCTTATAAGTAAAAATTTGATCTTGCTCTCTGCAAATTGGTTCTTGGATTAGATATACATATGTTTGTGCTTACAAAATAGAACTTTTTGTTCACTGTGCATCTCATCAAAAAGTTTTAAAACAACATGGAGTTCATGGTCTACTTTTGCATCTCCATTTTCTCTCTCTACCAATGGGTTTCACTTTTCTTAAAAGAGAGCCTCTTTTCGGCAATCAACAAGGTTGTTCGGCCATATTCAATTTATTTCTTCTATCTATGTATATTTAGACTCACAGGTGTCCAACCTTTATTGAATAACTTAACGAAGTTTATAGATATATGTGCAGATATTTGTTACTTACATTTATTAAAAATAAATAAAAATAACAATAAAAATAAATTACTTAATGAATATAAATCAACATAAAAATAAATAAATAAAATACAATACAGCAGCCATGAGGACACCAAATTGTTTGGCACACTCAAGCATGGATGCAGCAAATTTGCCTCTGATATACCATCGAATTTCTCCATTCCCTACATTGAATCGGCTCGGTATCATTATTCGGCCAACATTACTTACCCGACAAGACTTCTCAGCGCCTAATTATCTTAATATTTGGGCTTGCTTTTGAAGAAATATTGCTCCATAATTAATTATTTTCTCCCAGAAAAATTGAAGTTCAACGAGTTACAGTAAAACTCGAAAATTAACATTTTTTGGAGTTTGTTTATATATTATACATTGCATGTATTAGTGCTAGAGACTTGTGGTAGTTGCGCAGAGTTCAAATAATGTGGAAGATAATATGAACCAACATGAACCACGCTAATTGTGCCAAAGTGAGGCTCCGCCGAAGTAATGTGAAAGATCGAAAAGATTCGCCAGAGCAAGCCAAAGGATGAGTCTGCAATTTGACAACATCATTACCAAGCAACATTACTCGACACAATCCCTTACCCGACATCACCATTGGCCCATCAACTTGCCAGTTCATTGAAGCTCATCCATCGCTCTTGGCAACACATTGGTTATTACAGACTTGCCGATCATAAGTTTACGAACAATGGAGTTTGACAATTCAACGAGGTTGGTTGGCAGCGTTACAATGTTCGAGACCATGCGTATGCATCTCGGCACTGCCGCAACTCATCACATTGCTCGGCAAAGCTAAGAACCTACTCGGTAGCTCTATAACCACTGTGGCCACGAGAACGGCTTCGATTTCTTTCTGTCGAATGCATAGCCAACAATGTGCACCAAGCTCTTTCGCTAAATACATTCCCCTATCCATCCAACACATTCATTATTCATCAACATTATTCGGCTTCGGAAATTTACTTGGCAACACATTATACCGTAATATTCCTGAACTTTGCAATTCGGCTTTTCATTTGGCATACTATCAATTGATTAAAAATTATCAACTTTGCATATTATCAATTGATTATCGATGCCACATATTATCCACTCGGCTTCGGCAATATTATTCGGCTTTAGCAAACTTTATTCGGTACACGTACATTAACTGCAAACCACCTTGCAACTTATTCGGCACTAAATATCTTGGCATAGAATTGCATCTCGGCTTGCCGAAGCCCACATCTGAACATAACACAATATTTCTATCGGCTTAAAGAGTACAAACCCAACAGCCCAAAAAGCCAAGGAGTAACCCAAATCCGCCGAAAGTTATGCAACAGCTCACATGTGCCGAAAACTTCCATGTCAAAGTTGTCAAACTCAAGTTTTGACCATACCAGTGTGAAGTACTCATTGAGACGAGTCCAACACAACAAACCGCGTTGAAATCGGAGTTAAAATGAAGTTGTACGGGCCAGCCAAAGTTTGCGCACAAAGTCAACGGATTTGCTGAGGAAGACGAACCAGCATGCCATGCAAGAGAAGTTATCTGGTGCTTTGCGGAGCACAATTCTCAACTGATCTAAGCCATTAACTCTATTTTGGCTACAACTACGCTATCAGGAGTCCGATTACAATGAACCAATGGTCATTTCCAACTATTTGGAGCCTTCTAAACACATCCGTATGGTCTAATTTTGCAAATTATAAGTTGTATATTGAGATCAATACATCGGCCAATCGGGAACATTAAATGTAAAATCAACGGACAAATCACATCCGATCGGCATGCAATTTCACCAGCAGGCACTTGGAGCTAGGCCATCAACCACCATCTGGGGCAGGACCCACAACTTAAACTTCTTCCCTATTTGTCATCTTCAAAATAAATAAATAAATAAATAAAAACACACAAAAAAAATAAAAAATAAAAAATAATAAACAAGCAATAGCTCAAGTACATTTACAAATTATTAATTCATTTATCTCTTCTGTAACAATCACATGATTTAATTCTCAGAAGTGCAGCCATTTTTGCTCGGCACTCCCTACTCAGCAACATTATTCTGCTACATTATTCAGCAAGATAGCTCGACCATGTTCTTATTCGGCAAGCACTTTCAGCAGCAAGATCTTGGGGTTAGGAAATAATCCCCTATCTTCCCGGATCATTCATTTCATTACCTTGCCCATTTATTACCCACTGGGACATCTTAGTCAATTTTCCGCTTTCTAATTGGAGCACATCAGCCGATTATCATCTCGGCACCTCTAATATGCATGCATGCTCGGCCAACTTGGTACAAACATTACAACAAAATTTACTTCGAGTTACAAACTCCTGCTCATTTTCACACCGCTCCAAGCAAGCGCCAGTTTTGCGGCAATACATTACACTTGGCAGTTGGCCGTTTGCATTTGGCAGTCGACAGTTTGCACATTTTTACGCGTCGTTATTTTACCAAAGCCGAATCTACCCCGCCACATAGGGCAATGGGGCAAGTCCGATCTGCATTCTTTCCGACTAACGCCTGTCATTCGAAAGTAATGGGGCAAGTCTAATTGGACTAAACACAAACCGAGCAATGCTAATTGGCCCAAATTTTACTTGGCAATTAAATAGTTAGCCCAATATCTACTTGGCACTACTTGGCAATTCCTTACAAGAGGAGCAATATTATTAGTGATTAACATGTTTACCTCATTCAGTTTTGGCCATCACTGATAAGATGTATTATTCAAAATCCTTGCAATATTGGCACTTGATCGCCACTTAAAATTAGCAAAAGTTTTGCACTTGGCATGGGGCGCTATCAACAAAGGCCTACTCCCATGCCCGGGGGTTAGAATACCGCAGGTCTACACCCTCACCCAGGGGTTATAATACCACAAGTCTACACCCTCACCCGGGGGTAATAATACCGTGGTCCATTTTTTGGCTGATATATCTACCTTATTTAATCTGTCTTATTTGGTTCAGGCAATCATTTTCGTGCTCGGCAAATAGAAATATTTCTAGTTCGGCACGAAAGTCCATATTTGGAAGGAATCTTTGCACTCGACAATATACTACACCCTTGCTCGGGGTTATAACACCGCGGCCTACACCCTTACTTGGGGGTTATAATACTGTGGCCCATCGTTATAGAGATAGTATTACTCACTGGGCTTTAGCTCACCTCTCTCCTCTATATACATATATTTGTACATACATTCATACATACATGCATTCATCTAGCCATTCATTCATTTATGTTATTCATTTATCAAATGTATTCTTTTTCAAAGGACTTAACATCGATTTGAACAACATAACTCGGCAATAAAAACTCTCATTCCTTCTACCGAAGACAATGAAAGTTTTGGGGCAATGGTGGGAGCTAGAAAAAAATATATATCAACTTATTGGGCTAACCCAAACAAGGCCTGCCAAGGGCCTGACTATTGGGCTTATTCGGCCCACCCCTGTCTATAAAAGGAAGGGACCTCATAACATACAGGTATGATCTCTCTCTACTCCACACAGAACACCAAACACTCTTTACAATTCTTGATTCTTCATTCATGGATTCTAACTTCATTATCGGAGTGTCCCCGGCTGGTAACCCCGGTTGGGTGGCATCAACCAAATTTATCTCTTGCAGGTTCATGGAGCTGTCTTCGTTGAACCTCACCAACAATCCATGTGAGAGGATATTTCATGGTTTCACAGGGTCCACATTGTCTTCGGAGGAGCGCGAGCGCTTAGTCGCTTTATTAAAAGATTTCAAAGATATTTTCGAGTGGTCCTACAAAGACATGCCTGGAATCGATCCTGAGATTGTACAGCACTGGATCCCTCTTGACCTAGAGGCCTGACCTGTTAAGCAGAAACTTCGGGGATCCGTCCAGACTGGGCTTTGAAAATCAAAGAAGAGGTCACCAAGCAGATTGATGTAGGGTTCCTATTAGAATTTGATTATCTTACTTGGTTGGCCCACATCGTTTTGGTGCCGAAAAAGGACAGCAAAATTCGGGTATGTGTGGACTTTAGAGATCTGAACAAAGCCAATCCGAAGGACGACTTCCCTCTACTGTATATCAACGAATTGGTGGACTTCATTGCTGGGCATGCGTTGCTCTCATTTATGGATAGATTTTTCGGGTACAACCAGATTTTGATGGCCCCCGAAGATAGAGAGAATACTACCTTCACCACCTCATGGGAGACCTACTGCTATAGGGTGATAATGCTCGGTTTGAAGAATGCTGGGGCTACTTATCAACGGGCTGCAACCATGATCTTGCATGATATGATCCACAAAGAGGTTAAAGTGTACGTGGACGACATGATTGTCAAGTCCAAGGAAAGAGAAGGCCACTACACCGCCTTGAAGAAATTTTCCCAACAGATCAGAAAGTATCGATTGCGACTGAACCCTCAGAAATGTACTTTTGGTGTCACAGTAGGGAAAATGTTGGGGTTCTTGATCACACAAAGGGGTATTGAGGTCGATCCTTCCAAGATTAAGGCCATCTTAGAAATGCCACCACCAAGGATTGAAAAGGAGGTTTGAGGTTTTCTGGGTAAAGTGCAATTCATAAGACGGTTTATTGCAAAATTAACCTGACTTGTGAACCACTGTTTGGTCTCCTGAAGAAAGAAAAGAAATTCCAGTGGGATGACCGATGCCAAATTGCTTTTGAGCAGATCAAGCAGTATCTATAGAACCCACCCATGTTGTCACCGCCAGAGCCGAGAAAACCGCTGATATTATATCTGTCAGTAATCGACATAACAATGGGCTGCATGCTTGCACAGGAGTCTAAGGACAAAGTGGAGAAGGCTATCTTTTACCTGAGCAAGAAGATGTTAGGATACGAGACCCGTTACACTCCGCTTGAAAAGGTTTGCTTGGCCTTGGTATGGGCTACCAGGAAGTTGAGGCACTACCTGTTAGCTCACTCTGTAACGCTGGTTTCGAGATTAGATCCCATCAAATATCTCTTCAAGAAACCAGCACTTACGGGTAGGCTAGCCCGTTGGTTGCTTCTGCTCTCCGAATTTTATTTGAAGTACATGACGCGCAAGTCTGTGAAAGGGAGAGCGGTAGCGGAGTTCCTAGCCGATCACCCAGTGGAGAAAGATGAAGCAGTAGAGTATCTGTTCCTAGATGAGGCCATTCTGCAAGTTAAAGAAGATGTATGGACTATGTACTTTGACGGAGCATCAAACCAGTATGGGTATGGGATAGGGGTGTTGTTGATAGCACCCGACATTTCCCACATACCCTTAGCCTTCAAACTCTGGTTCGTGGTATCAAACAATGAAGTAGAGTATGAGGCATGTATCGCTGGCTTGGAAACTGCCCTAGAACTAGGGGCAAAAAGTTTGGACATCATTGGGGACTTGAACCTGGTTGTGTCTTAAGCGAAAGAAGACTGGAAGGTTAAGGAAGAAATGAAGAAAATCTACTATCAAACCCTGGACGTTCTAATTCCCAGGTTTGAGAAGTTAACCTTCACCCATCTGTTAAGAGAGTGCAAGAGGTTTGCTGACACCTTATCAACTCTATCTTCTATGATAGACATCCTTTTGGGAGTCTGGATGCATCCAATCATCATTGAACAAAGGTATGTGCCAGCTTACGAGCTGATTGCCGCCATAGACGAAGTACAAGATCAGAATCCTTGGTATCATGATATCTGGAACTTCTTGGAAAATGAGGCTTATCCACCAGGGGCAAATGCCAAAGACAATAGGGCAATATGAAGAATGGCTACTCAGTTTATCATCTGTAGGGGTAAATTGTACAAATGGGGCCATCTTGGAATGCATAAACTGTGTGTCGATGCAGAAGAGTCCAAACGCCTCATGGAGGCCATCCACGGAGGAGAGGACGGAGCGCACATGAGCCGGGTGATGCTAACTCGGAAGATCCTCAGACAAGTTTACTACTGGTGAACCATGGAGGAGGATTGTATTGGTTTTGTTTGGCGATGCCACAAATGCCAGATCCATGCAAATCGCATGAACATCCCGCCGTTGAAGCTATACAACATGACTTCACCGTGGCCGTTTTCAGTCTGTGGGATTGATGTTATTGGGGAAGTTACTCCGAAGAATTCGAACGAGCATGAGTATATCCTGGTGGCGATAGACTACTTTATAAAGTGGGTCGATGCCCAATCCTATGTAGTGTTGAAGGCGTTACATGTAGCTAAGTTCATCAGGAACAGTATTATCTGTCGCTATGGAGTCCCGAATGAGATTATTTCCGACAATGGTTTCCACTTCAAGAAGGAAGTGATCGACTTGTTAGAGAAGTACAATGTGGCTTTCATAAGTCTTCCACATATCGACTGTAAACCAACGGAGCAGCTGAGGCCGCCAAGAAGAACATCAAGCACATTCTACAGAAGATGGTGGAAACCTACAGGGACTGGCCAGATAAGCTACCATTCGCTCTCTGGGGCTACGGAACATCGATTCGGACTTCTACTGGGGAAACACCGTATTCTTTGGTTTATGGGATGGAGGTTGTTCTGCCGATCAAAATTAAAGTTCCATCGCTGAGGGTGATGGCTGAGTGCCAAATAGCGGAAGTAGATTGGCAGCAGAGCAGGTTTGAAGAACTCATGCTATTCGACGAAACAAGGCTAAAAGCACTGTGACATGTCCAAGGTTATTAACGCAGAATCGCTAGGGCTTTCAACAAGAAAGTTAAGTCCAGGAATCTAAAAGAAGGGGATTTGGTGCTCAAAGACAACCGAGCTCCCATCCACGACCCTAGGGGCAAGTTCAAAACCAATTGGACTGCCCTTACATCATCAAATCTATTTGGTCAGGTGGAGTCATCATTCTAATGGACTTAGATGGCCATGAGTTCTCCTAACCGGTCAACTTGGACAAGTTGAAGAAATACTATCCCTGAGTGGTCGCTAGGCTGAAAACCCGAAAGGGCGACCTAGGCAAAAGTTAGAGCACAAAAAATTTGAAATAAGAAAAACTGAGCTCGCAAGGTTAAAAACCTAGAAAGGGAGGCCTTGGCAAAAGTTAGAGCGCAAAAGGAGAGTGTTAAAACCCGAGTGAACATGAACCGAACTACGTAAGGCTTGATTCCCATCTTTGGGATACGTAGACAACTTCATTCTGAAGTCCAGCCATAAACACCTCCAAATCAACTGTGTCCATGTGATTGTCTTGGCCATCTTTGTCTTTTTTTTGCATCCAAGAGTTCAGTTATGATCTCCAGTGCAGTGCTATTCAGACAAGGGGCAACTTTCCAGTTGCGGGGTTGTGCATCTTAGTGATAGATCTCAGGCGTGTCCAGTTGTGATCCATATCAAAACTAGTTTTGAAAAGTTTTAATAAAAGTTGATTTTGTTCAAATTAATCTTTTTACAACTTAGACCATTGTTGGACCAAACGGAAAATTTTCAATACCCACAACCTTCAATTTCATTGATTTCACTACAGAGCTCTCCGACTCTTGATACAAATTGAAGTTATTTTTTATTACATTCAAAAAGAAAACTTGAAAGTACAGATTAGAGCAATAAACTAGGGGCATGGTCAAGTCAGGTGTTCCTCCACCCCCTCCCAGAGCTTGTGGAAGCTTCAGATGCCAAAGTTGGCCCAGTTTGCACCTCATCTTCAAGCCAAGCTATGCATTCGCCAGAAATGGCGCAACTGAAAGTGGGAGTCGAGGCCAGAAGTTCTCTTGTTCTCCATGCTGTGGTATATCGAGCTAGCTGTGGGCCTCGGATTGGAAATGAAGCAGGGTACTCTATCCCCTCCTCTGGGCAAGTTTGGTCGTGGCCGAACTGACGCCGGAATCGAAATGGAAAATAGAAGACGTAGTGCGTCAAGCTAACCAACTAAATGCCAGGCTGCTGGGACATGTTGTAGCTCATCTCAGGTAGATCAAACTAGGGGCAGCGCCAACAATGTCAGTAGTAGACCTGCTGCACATCCAGTGGCACCACCATCCCTCGTTCGGAAAGTGAACTAGCCGAGGGCGAAAAAAATAGCCGCGCGCTGAATATGCTAGGCAAGTGTCCACTATTTTCAACTTCTCCATTAGCCATACCTGGGGAGGGATGAAAAAAATAAGAGAGATTAAATAATAGAGAGGTGTACGAGGAGAGAAAAGTGAGAAAAGGTTTTGAGAGAAAAACAAAGCCTGAGGGCCGAGTGATGTGAGAAATACATGTGAGAAGGGTGGGAAACATTACTTGAAGCAGTAGTGGACTTCCTACAAACTTGTTCGTCTCTCGACGATGGAAAGCATCCAAGCCCATCAAAGTTTCGGCAAGTGTCAACTCGATACAACTTTTGCCTTCTTTCAGGCCTTGGGTAACCTCGATCAAGCGAATGCTAGACCCTCCAAAGCCATCTGCAAGTAGAAAATGGGCCAACATACACAAGCAGAGGGCATGTTGCCGAAACCTTTGCCAAAAGTAGTCACCGCGGTTGCCGGCGTTGGAAAACCGATGAATAAGATTAGGGATGTCCAACTCCCCGTAGTGAACCAAAGCTCGGGCATCATGCAAGGTGAACCCGCACATCCTTCCTAGAGCCTGGATGTGGCCAAAATGAGACTGGGGCAAGATCTCCTCGTCGCACCGAGATTCCATCAAGCTTGGAATTCTTTGATTGTGGGGCATACCTCTTGTCCCCCAAAGCTAAACACATGTGTAACCAGGTTCCAACACCTAGCCGCGGCATGGAGAAATAGAAAACACAGCGGAGTACGGCTCAACAGGAATAGTGCGTTAGGCCCAAAACCCCAGAAATTTAACTTTTGCGAGCCATCCAAAGTCATAATCCAATTGGAGAGTTTTTTGGCAAAGAATGGTTCCATTTGGGGCAAAAATGAAGCTGAAATGAAGAAATCACGAAGTTAGAATTTTTGTAGAAGATAAGGCAGTGAGTAGAGGCCAGGTGTCAAGGTTTCGGAGGTTCTACCATCGATGGCTGCCACTGGCTCATTAATGGCCGATAGGGGCTCATCAATGGCCAGCAGAGGCACATTGATGGCCGGCAACCTCTCCCCCAGGCTCACTGACCTCTTTTTCGAAGATTCAGTTGTTTGCTGCAATGAAGTCCTGTTATTTGTACCTTGTGAGGTCTTGTTTTGGCCCTTTTGGACTTGAGTGTGTTTTGTTTAAGACGTAATAGTCTTCGTTTTGTTTATCGAGTTGTAATTGTCTTCGTTTGATTATCGATTTGTAAATATCTTCGTTTTGTTTATTGAGTTATTGTAATTTTCTTATCGAGTTGTAAGCCTGTCAAGGCTTCGTGTTGTTTATTGAGTTGTTTTGTTTTTTCAGTTGTTAGTTGGTTCACTACCTGATCAAGACAATGCAATTTGACTGTGTAGTTTTCAAAAAATCAATCTCATTTTCATGTTGTACAATGTTATGCGATGCTCAGAATATCAAATGCAACACTTTTTAAACTAAAGCTCAGTTTTCATTTCCATCGTGGTTTCTTTTTGTAAAAGAGTACAACTTTTAAGAAATAAAACTGCCTAAGGCTATACAATGGACTAACACTGCTAGCAAAAAGAAAACAACGCAAAAACATCTGAATCGGTGCTGGCTATCTCAAGCTCGAGAGGCTCTCTTTGTCCTCTTCCTCGGCCGAGCGGACTTTGGAGCACTGTCGCCATTGGCACCGCTGTTGGAAGCTGGATCAGAGCCTGAACTGGAACCCTCCTCAGCCTCTCCAGTCTCTCTACTGGCAGAACCTGAGCCAGCGTTATCGTCTCCACCCTCTGATGACTCAGACTGTGGACTCGCTGCCTCAGCCTCCTCGCTCGTCTCGTTATCATCATCGCCCAGAATGGGCTCTGAGGGGCCACTCTGGCTGTGGATCCCTCTAGCTCTACCTCGGCTGTGTGTCTGAGCCTGTCTCCCTTTCCTCTCGGCTACTGGGGGAGGAACTGAAGGTCCTACTGTGGCTCCAGCTAGGGCATCCGGTGGAACTGGTGTCTACAAAGGGATCTGAAAAGGGTAATTTGCCAGAATATGTTAGTTGTGGTGTATGTCAGATGTAGTGTATGTATGTTGTGCGCAGTGTATGGGAACAATGTATCTATGTAGTGTTTTAGTGCAATAAATCATATTAGAGAAGTATAGAACAGTTGAAATACTAACGCGTTGGCAGAGACTTTCATAACATGAAGTTCAAACTAAAGAAACTTACTGGGATCCTGTACAGGCTGAGCAGGTTCATGCTCATCTGAACCATCCCTATCAGAGAAGCCGCTAGCTCAAGATCCTGCCCGGTGTACTCTATGGATGCCTGTAAATGTGTTGAGATGATCTGTGGTCTATAAATCATAATCGAAATGAATTGAATGTGCAAAATGTAAAGTGTGGAACATACCGGAGTCAAGCCTCGAACTCTGACAAGCTCGTGGCCAGCAAGTGTGGGTTTTATGGGAATCTGATAGGTCTCTCCAGAGCGTCCCCAGCAAGTCAGTGTAGTAGGCAGCTCTGGCCATCCCGCTCTCTGTCTCTCCCCAAAATCTCTCCTGCCATGAAACTTGGTCGCTCTCGCCCCTCTGCCTCTCTCTCTCTCTCGCAGCTGGAGCTCTCGTTCCCTCACCTCCAGGAACGCCAGTCAGAGGTGGCATTAAATGAGTCTGGATGAAGGTAGCGTAGTGCCCTTCTGCACGAAAGTAATCCACCTCAAGCCTTACCATGAACTAGATCACCTGGTCGACAGAGAGTCTATACGCCTCTCTCATCGATACTGGAGGTGCCATCGGTATCAACGAGGCAGGAAGTCCCAGAGTCTGGCATGTGAAACACTCGCTTAAGATCCAAGCACGACAAATCGAACCCTCGAGGAGAATATGATAGCGGGCGACAACCTTGGCTATGTCATACTAGGCTCGAAGGCCCGAGGGTATCGCATCCCACAGCTGCCACGTGATCTGAAATATGAGAATGAATAGATGATCAGTCGTTGTCAATTAATGAATGTGTTGATGAATGTGTGCATCAAATTGATTGAAAAGTGAAATGACTGTGTTTTGGGTTACCTCGTGCGCCATGACTATGTCAAAATACTGACGGAAAAACATGAAGTTCTCCCGGGTCCTACGGCGAAGCTGGCTGTCGTATACCCGAGAAAACGGGACTATCACTGGGGTCTCCTCTACAGGCTCTGGAGCAAGAGCTGGAAAGTATGCGTACACCCACAGCTACAAGGAAAATGTGATTGATACAGTGTATGAGCAAATGCAGAAAATGCAAAGCAGAAAGCATACAGTGTATGAGCAGATACAGAACACAAAGCAGAAAGTACATGCGTTGAACAAATGTAAAGCAAGAAATGCTAAGCGGGAAATATGAAGTGAAAAGGGAGAAACTAAGCTGTGTACCTCCCAGGCCCGCCAGTAGCCGCCTATCAAGGTCCCGCACATACGAGAGGTCGAGCTCATGTATCCATACAGAGTAGTGAGGCCAGCTCCTCCCCAGTCATAGAACTGAACTCTCTAGAGTACTACCAATGCGCTCAGAAAGTATAGGCCCACGGTATTCCACCTATTTGAAAACAAGGTGGTATCGAAAAGGAACATGAGGAAACCTCTCGCGTACTACTCCGCCTCCTCAAATGTCTCAGGCTCAGCCCCCTGTACTGCTTCTCAAACCAACTATATCGGACCATGCTTGCCCGTGGTGTCGGTGGGTGTGCCCCGAGTACTGCGGTCCATGCTGCCTCCCACTCTCCCATGTTAGGGTCAAGAGGGATTGGAACACCCCTTACGCCTAAGCCAATGATCATGGCGAAGTCGTAAGGAGTCATCGTCATCTCCCCCGTGGTGGAGAAATGGAAGGAGTTGGTGGTATCCCACCATCTCTCCACCAAAGCCCCTAGGAGGGGGTGGCTCGCTACAACCCACGTCCGGCTGGAACAGAACATACCGAAGCCTGTCTCGTCGATAATGTCGCGGACCCTGGCTGGGAGCTCACCATACCAGTCACGAGTGGTCATCGTGCCATAGCCTCTGAAGGAGCGGGATCCATCCTGTAGTAATGCATGAAATGCAATTTGATCAAGTACTGAATGTACGTTGAAAATACTGAAAGTACAGTTGAAACTACAGTTGAATATGAAGCAGTAATGTATGAGATGCAGTCAGATCAATGCAGTCTATGCAGTCAGATCAAAACAATGCAAGAAATGCAAACAGCTAAAGGTAATACTGCAGAAAAGCGAAGTTCGTACCTCCACGGCGATGGCCGATAAGTGAGACGCAGGCTCTCTCAAAAGAAGGTCATCTGGTGCATCCTCAACGAAGTCAGTGAAGGCCATGATGCCTCCCGCGGTAGGTACTATATGGGTATCAAGATGGTACCTCGTTGGGTCAAAGGGGCGTATGCTCGGTCGTAAAGGCTCAGGCTCGGCCTCTGGCACGACCGCGAAGCCTGCCTCAAAATCTATCAAAGGAAGCGTGGGGAGGGCCCCGTCATGTGGGATATCATCAGCCATCTAAAATAGGTGCAAAGAAGGCAAAAATGAGGAAAAATGAAGAAAATTGTGAAACTTTGCAAAAGTCAAACCCTAGGAGAGAGAAAAAGTCAAGGAAGGTCAAGATCCGGGGAAAGTGTACTAACCTTGGGAGAAACTCAAGGGGAATCAACCTAGAACGGTGGAAATGATGAAAGAAGCGTCGAAATCAAATTCTGATCGGTTCAAAGTAAAGAGAACTAGAGGGTTTTCGCGAATAAAGTTTGTCTAGGGTTTTGGAAAACGCGTAGAACGCGTGGATCTAGAGAGAATGAGCACCTAGAGAACAAGGGAGGAAGGTTTTGTGCAAGGGGTTGTGAGGAAATGAAGTGTCTCCACTTGTACTTAAAGACCCACGACTCAAAAGACCAAATTGCCCAAGTCTGCCATCGATGGCCAGCAGTGGCACATTGATGGCCGGCACTTCTTTATTGATGGTCGGCAGTGGCCACTGATGGCCAGCAGGGAGCCAGCAACATCCCCCCATGGATGGCATGCTTCCATTAGCTTTCTATAGCTCTTTTCCTTTGATTAGCGTCCTTGGATTCTGGAAAGTGCAAGGTATGCTCAAAGTTTGATTCAAAATGCCTCTATGGAAGCTCAGAATCGTATTTCCAATGTGCGGCGGTTATCGCTCATCAACACGAACAAGGTGTGTCCTTTTTAACATGTTGCAACTCTTTCTGGAAGGTAAACCGGAAGTTGCCTTTGAGTCGTCTTTATCAAGCATGCTTTTGTCGTCGCATAGAATTTGCACGTTGCATTGAACCTGCATTCTGAATTGTCGCATAGATCATGCATTACCATTCTTGCATTGAATCTGCATCGTTGATTATCTTGCATTGAATATGCATCGTTGATTGTCTTGCATTGAATATGCATCGTTGATTATCTTGCATGGAATACGCCTCTGTTTCATTTCTTGCATGAAACATATCTTTAAATATTGTATTATGGTCATCCGTCTTGCATAAGGCACGCATTGTATTACATTGCACCTATCAAGTTTCTTTCTCATACATGTGCGTTATTGTATGTACGGTCCATTTAGAGGAATTCCGGGTAAAACCATTCCACTTCCTCATCTCATTGGTTAGAGACATTCAGGTACGCTCGATGTCTACACCGACATTCCGTTGGTTAGAGACATTCGGATACGCCCAATGTCTACACCGACATCTCGTTGGTTAGAGACATTCGAGTACGCTCGATGTCTACACCGACATGTCATTGGTTAGAGAAATTCAGGTACGCCTGATGTCTACACCGGCATCTCGTTGGTTAGAGACATTCGGGTACGCCCGATGTCTACACCGACATCCCGTTGGTTAGAGACATTCGGGTACACCCGATGTCTACACCGACATCTCGTTGGTTAGAGACATTCAGGTACGCCCGATGTCTACACCGGCATCTCGTTGGTTAGAGACACCCGGGTACTCCCGGTGTTTACACTAACACTCTATGGAAAGCGTTTGGGTCATGTGCCCGATGCTTGTACCTTCCCCTTTGGTAAGAAGTGTTTCACTACGCCAAAATTGGGCTTTAGCGGCGGTTTTTTACCGCCGTTAAAGGCTGTAAAACCGCCGTTAAAGCCTTTAACGGCGGTATTAACGGCAGTTTTGTTGCCGCCGTTTATGCACGTGTCGAAAAAAGTACAACCGTCGTAAAAAGGTAAATTACCGTCGTTAAAAGTCGACCAAAAACGGTGGTAACATAGGACCAAAAACGGCGGTTTTTTACCGCCGTAAATAGGTTCAAATTTTTCAAAAAATAATTCTTTCTTCTTGCACTCCCCAAGTCTTGAACCCTCAACCTCTCATCAACCCACACTAACCACTCTACCATAGCCACTCTTCATGAAATATATTCCCTAAATAAATATTTAAACATTACTTTTACTTTATTGCAGATGGTTTCGTCGGAGCACGCCGGAGTTTCGCCGGAGCACGCCGGAGTTTCGCCGGCAAAGACCGCCGTCATTAACGGCAGTAATGATTGGGCATTAGCGGCGGTTTTGTTACCGCCATTAAAAGTGGGTATTAACGGTGGTTTTTTTAACGGCGGTAACAAAACCACCGTTAATGATACCTTTAACGACGGTTTTCGTTACCGCCGTTAATAATACCTTTAACGACGGTTTTCGTTACCGCCGTTAATGCCCTGTTTTGGCGTAGTGTTTGGGACGTGTGTCCGATGCTTATACCTCTTTTCTTTGGTTAGTAGCATTGGGACGTGCTCTGATGTTTATACCACTCTTCGGTGTTAGCACCACTTCCTTTTCCCCTCTCGCGTGTAACACGCTAAGAGGTGTTTCGTTTGGGACTTCGGGTACGCCCGACGGTCGCTTTGGGCCTTCCCTGTGTGAGGCACTGTGAAGATTGCATATTTTTTCTTACATGCTTTCTATAGGAAATGTGGTTTGATTTGTGAGTCTTGCGCATGGCATGCTTATGTGTTTGATTTTGTTTTCTTATGTGTGAGACTACTGTAACTTGTCGGTTTGCTTAAAATGTTGTATTTATTTTGCGTAAATGCTTCATTACAGCCCTCTTTGCATAATCATAAGTTATGTTCTTGCATTTTGCCCCAGCCTGCGGGCGCACCTGTGTATTGTCATCTTGAATGTATGTCTAAGTCTTCGGCCTTGTAAAAAATGGGTCATCTCTGGGCTTTGACATTCACTCCTATCATTTTATGACTTCCAAGTTCTGTCAAAATGCACTAGTAGAATAGCAGATATTTTGCAGATATTTTGTTGCCAACTGTGACAGCTCTGGCCTTTTTATTTGCTTTTGTAGATATTTTGTTGCCAACTGTGACAACTGGTGAGCATAGAACTCATCGATTGAACCATGCCTCTAGCTTGTTCAACAAGCTTGAGACTTGGATTTCTGTAAGAGGGGAGGTCCCTCTCCCTTTCCAAAGGTTTTGAAATTTGCATTAGAGACAAGATATCTCTCTCTCTATATATATATATATATATTTCTCCCCCTCTCTCTATATTTGCGCTTGTTTGTGGCTCAAAGTGGTTTTTCTTCACACTTTTGCACTAAAGCACCTAGTGAAACACCTTCACTCTTGAGCTGAGGTTCTTGGAGGTTTGTTTGAAGCTCCTAAGCTTGGTTTTGCCCCAGAAGTTGCTGCTTTGAAGTTGTTCTTCAAGGGTGAGTCTTCACCCTCTTTATAGCTTTGTTTTTTATTAAGTCTTTGGCCTTATTTGCATGATGGTTTTGGCTTAACTTTAAACTGCAAAAAGCTTTATTTTCAAGTGCTTAAAATGTTTATTTGAGGCTTCTTTGGTGTTGGGGGTGTTTCACCCCCTTGTATGCCTTATTTGCTAGGCTTTTGAGCCATCCCTTGAAGCTTTTGTTTTAGCCTTCTCTTGCCCTTTTAGCCACTAAAATCCATTGGATTTTCAGTGGTAGGAAGTGTGTTTTGAGGCCCCAATTGGGTAGGGGTTGTCCCCCCTCATCTTCTCTTGCGTGCTTGTGTTGATGGCTCATCAAAGTAGCATGCTTGTTAAGCTTGTTTTGGCCTCATCTCAGCCTATTTTTGGCCTTATTTCAGTATGGCATATCTCTGTTTTGGCTTAGTTTAGGCCACCCTTGCATGCTTTATACACTTGTAGTGTAATCCTTGCAAACTAGCCTTGTATGCTTAAGGTTTTAGCTCACCTTTCTAGCATGTATTGGTTCCATTTTGGCATGTTTTTGGCCATTATTTAGCATGCCTTAGCTCTGATTTTGGTTGGTAGAGTCATCTCTTGCTTGGTTTTCACACTTGTAGTGTAATCCCCTTTGTTGGCCTAGTATGCCCCATGCTTTATGCCTCTAATTCTAGCATGTGTTGGCTACGTTCAAGCATGTTTTTGGCCTTGTTTTGACCTGCCTTGGGACTGTGTTGAGTCACCTTGGCCCTTTGGGGCTTGCTTGATATGGCTATGGTGCAAGTATCGTTGGTAGCCTTAAGCTTTGAGCCTCCTAGCATGCCTCATTTGTCATATGTGCATATTTTGACATCATTTGGAATGATATTTCAGAGCATATAGTGTTGTCGTACTTCCATGTTCTTCACTCTTTAAATGCTCTTAAGAGTTGCACCTTTATGCCTTATTTATGGGCCAATGCATGAGCATGCATTTTATTGCTTTCAATGCTAGCATTTCAGAGCATTTTGGCCATTATTTTGGCCTGCATGAGGACTGTTTAGGGTTTTTTTAGTCCATTGAGCGTCGCATTGTATAGCCTTAGTGATGTGTACTTCATTAGCTTTAATGCTTAAGGGCCCTAGCATGCCATGCTTGTGTTGCTTGCATGATATGTCATCATTTCTCACATGATTTCAGTGCTTGTACCTATGCCATGCTCTCATATTCGTCATTTCTTCATTGTGTTTGAAAGTTGACCCTTATGCCTAGTTGATGAGCCATCACATGAGCATTTGTTCTTGCCCCTTTTGTGCCTAAGTTTTGGTGTGTTGGCCACTGTTTTGGAGCCTCTTAGGTCTATCCATATGCGGTTTAAGTCCATGGAGCATTGTATTGCATGCCTCTTGTATGATGCTATTTACTAGCTTTAATGTTCTTGGCCTCCGAACATGTCTCGCATGCATTGTTTGCATGGTAGAATCTTGTGCATGTCATTCTAGCATTGGTAGAATAGCATGTTGTTTGCATGTTCTTGCATTGGATGTTGTTTGCATGTTGTCTTTGCATTGTGTTTGGATTGGATGTTAATCCAAACATGAGAAATGAGGGGCGTTTCATACTTGAAGTGATGAAACGCACCTCATTTCTTTGTCGTCGACCCTCTTGATCAAAGCATGATAGAGGTATAGGCTCATCGAGTCTTATGTGTTACTTGTGCATTCATCGACATTGTGCAAGCTTGACTCTTTGGCCATCATGCATTGAGATGCGTGATTGATGGCTCGAGAGCTGAGCACTACACTCTTTTGAGCTTAAGACACGATAAGAAGTGTGGTTGCACACACATTTCCTTGCAAATACACTGCCATGCCTCTGTTTATGCTTTGTTGCAGCAAAAGGAGAAATTGTAGGAAGCAGTGGCCGACTGGTCATCAGAGCTGCCGATCGGCCACCAAGTCTGTCGATCGGCTATCAAAATTGGCCGATAGCCATGAACTCTGGCCGATGGCCATTCCTCTTGGCCAACCACCCCCCAGCATGTTCCTAAGGTAGATCAGAAGAATCTTGGAAGTTAGCACCATTTTCAGAAGTCCAAAAGAGTGCAAACAGAGGCATCACGAGGCACGGTAGTGGATTTCTGAACGAAACTGACCGAGCATGCATACACCCCTCACCCCAAGGCTCCTTTTAACTGCTTTGCTTGGCTAGTTAACTATTTGGTTATGTACTTAAGTAGTTAATGCACTTAGCTAATCATTTGCGTTTGTAATTAGTTAACTTGTTAGTTAATTAGTTTCGGTTTGTAATTAATTATCTTAGCGTAGCTAGTTAGTTGATTTATTCAGGCCCTCCGTCGAGAGGGAAAATGTTGTAATACGTGTGCGTGTGTGTGATGCATGTCTTCCAACCCCACTTCTTTCTCCCTTTTACTTATCAGCTTTCAATGGTTAGTTTAGGGCATATCTCAATTAGCATACCTTATGCTATGCATGCGTGCATCATTCATTCGTCTTGTATGCACCGGGCTCGGCGCATCATTCAAACTGTATTGTATTTCAATACACTTTCTTGAATACATGTTTAACAACATATTATCAAGTGTTGCATTCATATGCCATTCTAGGTAGCCGAGCCTATTTTGGTTGCATTTTTGCATGTGTTGCATTAGGCATCTTAACATAGCTACGATCATGCCTGATTTCTAACTAGCTTCTGTTTTGGCTCGGAGTACATTATGAGTGTTTACGCTTTAGCATACTGCATGCGTGTAAGTGTTTCCATGATAGCATGCTTGCCATGAGGCTATGTGCTTATATGTTTAAATGCATGAATGCCTGTGGATGAAGGTTTGATTGCCTGAATTGGAATAACTCGATGATTGTGAGTTTTAAGCTCACTTGAAGTAGCAAAATCATGTTTTTCTAAGCTCACTTGAGGGTGGCAAATCTACATTTTAGCCTACTTGCGAGTAGCATTTTAAAACCACTTTTGAAAACAAATATGAGTTCTTTTGTTCCAATCCGCGTGATTGAGTCTATACTTGTATGCTATGCGCATCACATAGCAAGTTAGCTAAGTAATCATAATAAGAATACATGTGTTTTCAAAAATAACATATCATGTTAGTAGAGGCCGATTTTTGATCGGGCGAGCGGGGGTGCTCATTTCAAGACCTTCCCCTCTCGTACCCAAGTTCCCGGGCTGAGGCAACTTTGGTGATGACAGACACGTGGCCTTAGGCACGAGTCAAGGTTTCCTAAATTTCCCAAAACAAAACATTTAGGTGGCGACTCTGAAATCTGGCAAAGCAGTCCATGTTTGGCGCTTTTTGATTAAAATTGATTTTCAAAAATGATTTGCCGGATTTGGACTTTTTGGTGATTTATCAGTCTTACATTGCACTTTGTGAGATTAGATTCAAAACCATGACAGGAGTCCGAACTGTAGTAACTAGAACTACAATTCGCGCCTTCGCGCGCGGAGCGGAGTTCATGTGAATTAATGGGCTCGGCTACTAATATGGCATATGATTCGATTTGAACAACATGCGATTAAACACGTATTCAAATAAGATATTGAAATGACAATGGAGTTTAAAATGATACGCCGAGCCTCGATGCATGTAAGACGAATGAATGGATGCAAGCATGCAATATGCTAATCTGAAATATGATCCTAATCTAACCATCAAAAGCGATTAAATAAAAAGGAGAAAGACGTGGGGTTGGAAGACATACACACATGCACACACGCCTGTTACAACATTACACCCTCACGAAGGAGGGTCCAAATCAATAAGCTAACTAAGTAGCTACGCTAATTAAAGCTAACTATTACAAACCGAAACTAACTAACTATTCTAGCTAATTAATTAAATAATTGCATCATATCTAATTAATTACTTAGCTAATTAATGGATTACAAGTCAATTGCAAATAAACTAAGTAATCAACTACTTAGCCCCATGAAGTGATGGATATGCAAGCGCATGCTCGACTCTACACCCGAAAAGCCACTGCCTTGCTGCTGCGAGCCTCTGTTTGCACATTTGATCACTAAAAATTCTGCCAACTTCCAGAACACCTCTACTTCATCTTACCATCACATTGTGCAAAAATCACTGATGGCCAACAAGAGGGACAAGGGGCCGGTTGGCTACCATTGGTGGCCGGTCGGCCACTGCTAGTTTACACTTCCATGTTGCAACAGAGAGTAAAACAGTGTATTCTCACAGGTTGTTTGTACTGTTTACCCTCCTTATCATCACACAAGCTCAAATGAGAGAAACTCTTGGCCCTTTAACCATCAATCAAGCAATTTCCATGCATGATGGCTAAGGGACCAAGTTTGTACAAGTTCAATAAATGCACAAATAAGACCAAAATAACCACCACCCTATCATGCATGATTAAGGGCAATGGTGACCAAGGAAAATGGCACATTTCATCACTTTCAAGTATGAAATGTCCCATTTCCCTTGTGTTCAAATTAACGTCCGATTTGAACACAAGAAAATACAACACAAAGAATGCTTATCTTGCACACTTTTACTTGCAAATTTTGTTTACTCATTTTAATTACCAAACCATTCTTTAGTCCATTTATCTATTGGTCAGTGTCATCTAAAGTGAAACAAGTGTCAACCAAGGGGTGGTTTAATGCATGAGAGAAGCTTCATGCCGTTGGTAATGAACCCTCAAAGGAGGATTAAACCATTAAGTATGAGCCTCAACCGCAAGCTTAAATAACCCTAAGGATGAAACAACCCTCAAAACAAATGAAAAAGTGAAGAAATAAGGGAGATTGCAGAGATTGTATGTGCTGGAATGAGTGATAAAAGCACTAAAAACATGTAACCAACTCACACCAATGATGCTTAAAACCTTAAAACACTTAACTAGTGAAGGAATTAACACTATAACTATGTAAAACAAGACTCAAACAAACTAACCAACCTAAAACCGGTTAAAATAGAGTGTAAAACATGTTGGACTCAAGCTAAGTTACGCTTGAAAAACATGCTAACATGTGAAGCTAACTAGGCATGCAAGCAAGACATGAGGAGGAGAGGCTAACCCCTCCAATTTTGGACTTCAAAATGAGTTTTTTTACCACTGAAAAACCTTTGAAATTCAGTGGTTAAAAGGCCCAAAAAAGTTGGCTTAAAAGTGATGAATAAAGGCACAAAAGCTATACATGCTAACAAGTAAGACGGGTGAACCACCCCTAACTAAAAAAAAGGGCTCAAAACACCACTTTTAAGACACAAAAATAGGGCTTCTTATAGTTCAAAACCAGGCCAAAAAACAATTGAAATAGATGGCAAAACAAGTATCTTGAAACAAAGCAAACAAGACAAGTAAGGAGGTTTGGTTTAGGAGGTATAGGCTAAAGCTAAGGATTTGTGAGCAAATGTATACAAAACTGCAAGAGAGAGAGAGAGAGAGAGAGAGAGAAATCTAGAGAGAGAGAGGGAGAATTTTGTTTCAAAATTGCTAACCTCTCAAAATGGGGAAGGAACCCCATATTTATAGAAAAACACTCTTTGAGCTTAGAAACATCCCACCATACACGTGTGTAGGGAGATGCAACTCAATGTGCTAACAACTGGCACAACTGTCAACAAATATCTGGAAAAAAGCATTGGTGGCCGTCGGCCACCACTGGTAGTCAACCGGCCACCACCGGCCACCACTGGTGGCCGACCGGCCACCACTGGTGGCCGACCGGCCACACCCCTAGCCGACAACCATTATCCATGGCCGACAACCTATGGTTGTGGCCGACAGGTCACCAAAAGCTCCAAGCAAGAGACAACAAGGTTTTGGTCCAAAACAAGGCACAAGACAGATATGGTTTCAAGGCTCAAAGACAGGGCACTCCGCCATGGACTTCGAGCACTCAAAACGAACACATGCAATCATCATCACCGAGTGCACAAGTAATGACGCCCGAGTTTTGAGGACCGTCAAAAATGGGGTGTCTACCGTTGCCCCTCTTTGACAGAACTCAGAAGTCATGAAATGATGGGAGTGAATGTCAAAGCCTAGAGGCGACCCATTTTTGGCAAGACCAAAGACGTGGACGAACAAACAAGCAAGGCAAAACAAATGGTTACGCCCGTAGGCTGCCTACGTATCCCTTTGCAAGGAATCAAACCAGTGTAGTTCTAGGACAAGATGCAAATGATATGCACGATGCAGGAACATAACTTATGATCATGCAATTAGGCTGTAACGAAACATTTGAATACAAATGCAATGCAAGCAAACCGAAACGAGGTATAACAGCTTGAACACAAAAGTAAGTAAACACACCACACGTGGGAATTACAAACCGAACCACATTTCATGCAGAAAGGATGTAAGAAAATTATGCAAGCTTAACTACGCGACGCGCAGGAAGGGCAAAAAAAGACCGTTGGGCGCACCCGAGGTCTCAACCAAGATCCTAATGTGTTGCACACAGAAGGGAAAAAGGGGAGGTGTGCACACTGGGGCGCACCAGGATGTTTTTAACCGGAGGGCGGTGACCAAAAGAGGGAATAAACATCAGGACACACACAAATGTTTTTAAACAAAGCACGGTGACCGAAAGAGGATATAAACATCAAGACGCACACAAATGTTTTTAACCGAAGGGCGGTGACCGAAGGAGGGTATAAACATCAGGACACACACAAATGTTTTTAACCGAACATCAGGATGCACACAAATGTTTTTAACCGAAGGGCAGTGACCAAAGGAGGGTATAAACATCAGGACACGCACAAATGTTTTTAACCGAAGAACGGTGACCAAAGAAGGGTATAAATATCAGGATGCACACAAATGTTTTTAACCGAAGGACGGTGACCAAAGAAGGGTATAAACATTAGGATGCATACAAATGTTTTTAACCGAAGCGTCCTAACGCGCCGCACGTGAGAGGAAAAGAGGTGATTTGAAGGGTACAAATGATTCTACCTGGAACTCCTCTGAATGAACTATACATACAATATCGTCTGGTTGCACCAGCTTTGAATGAACTATACATACAATATCGTGCCTGCATAAGAAAGAAACTTAACAGGTACAATACAATAAGAATGCAAGTTCTACACAAGGCAAATAACCAAGATACAATGTTAATGGCATGTTTTATGCAAAGCACGCGAGAAACAAAACAGAAGCATATTCTATGCGACGAGAGCCGGAGCATGTTCTATGCCACATTGGAATGCATGTTTGATGCAACAGTACAAAATGCATGTTCTATGCACGATCAATATTACAAAATGCATGTTCTATGCAAGATTAACAACATGTTCTATGTAACAGAATGCATATTCTATGCAACAGTATATGTGAAATGCATGTTCCATGCAATGACAAAGAGATGCATGTTCTATGCAATAATAAAAGCGTATTTGATAAAACCAACTCAGTCGCAACTTCCGATTTACCTCTCGAAAGAGTTGCAATATGTTTTAAAAGGATACACCTCGTTCGTGTTGACGAGCAATGAACATCATGTACTGAAAACACTGTTTGGAGCTTCCGCAGAGGCAATTTGAACTTAAAAGTGAACTTTCCTTGCACTTCTTGAGAAATGAAGACATAAAACAGCATCAAGACTCAAAGGAGGAGCACTGGGCACTAGAAGGCCACCAGAGGAGGTGTCGGCCACCCTTGAACATTGTCGGCCACCAGTGGTGGCCGGTCAGCCACCGATGGCAGATCGGGGCCAATTGGGTCTTTTCACCACGGGTCTTTAAATATACACACCTAAACTTCATTTCTACACTTCTCCAAACTTGAAAACCCTCTCTCTCTCTCTCTCTCTAGATAGTTTTCCCTCTATATCCAGGCTTTATACGTGTTTTCCAATGCCCCACGGATGTTTGATTCACTAAATCGCCTTTGTATACTCCGTTTTGAACTGATTGAAATTCGATTTCGGTATTTTTTCTTGGAGTTTCACCACTTGAGGCTTGTTTCTCTCGAGTTCTTCTTGGGTTCTGTGCCTTTTCCCGGGCTTTGACTTTTTCTTCCATTTTCTCTCTCCTAGGGTTGACTTGAGTTGACTTTTGGCATTTTTCACAAATTTTCCTCATTTTCGACCACTTTTCTTATCTTCTTTCTAGATGGTAGAGGACGTTCCTCATGACTAAGCTTCCTCAGAGATTCCATTCAGTTTTCTGCAGAGATGGAGGCAGAGCCCGAGCCTGTGCTACTACCATCCAGGGTTCGACCCTTCGACTCGACGACATATGATCCTCAGAAGTATGTGCTACCACCTAAGAGTGTCCAACATTTCAGAGGGTTTGAACGAGGTGCACCAGATGATCTCTTGCTACGAGAGTCAGCCTTCCATTTATCTTACGGCGCCATTGAGGTATACATTGTATTCTCATGTTTTCTTCACTATACCTTGCATTTCTTGCTTAAATCACACTCTTGCATTGTATTTCTTACACTGCTTTTCACCTGCTCATTTCAAAACATATTATTGCACTGTATTTCTTACACTGCCTTTCTTCTGCTCATTCTGATCCTAGGAGGATTTCCACTCTATCAGAGGCTATGGAGCCACATCTGCGAGGGAGTGGTACATGGAGCACCCCGATAATGTTTGCCACATTGTTGATGAAGCCGGCTTCGGCTTGTTTTGCATGGGGCTATCGCACCTCATAGCGAGTCGATCCATATTTGGAGCATTGGTAAAGATGTGATGGGATGCCACAAACTCTTTCCACTTCTCTACAGCAGGAGAGATGACGATGACTCCCTACAATTTCTCTATGCTCATTAGCATAGAGGTAGGGGGTTGTCCGATCCCTTATGATACAGACATGGGTGAGTGGGAGGCTGCATGGATCTACCTGCTAGAAGCACACCCACGTATCTTCTGATCGGGGATGGTACGGTACAGTTGGTTTGCAAAGTAGTTTCGAGGGAGAGAGCCAGAGTCCCAGAGGAGACCAAGCATTACGCCGGAGGCTTCTTGATGTTCCTCTTCAGCACCACTTTGCTCGCAGACAGAGCGAACACTGTTGGGTTATATCTCTTGACTGCACTGGTGGACTTGTCTCAGGTCCGTGTTTATGATTGGGGCAATGCTGGCCTTGCCACATTATATGGATATATGAGCTTGACATCCCGTAGGAGCGGGAACAGGGTCGGCGGCTACTGGAGAGCCTGGGAGGTATGCTTTACCTTTTTTGCTTTGCATTTCCTGCCGTGCTTTTCGCTTTGCACTTGTACTTTCTGCACTACACATTCTGCTATCTACACTCACACATGTACTTTCCATACACTGCACACGTATTCTACTTTCTGCATTATGTATTCTACATTTTCTGCTTTTTGCATTCCCTGTATTCTGTATTCTCTAGACATTGTACACACATTCTGCTTTCTACACTCACACTTGTACTTTCTGTACACTGCACACACATTTTGCTTTCTGTATTCCCTATGTTTTGCTGTATACTCAATATGGCCATTTTCTTTTTGCAACTTTGGGTATATGCCTACTTCCCAGCCCTTGCCCAGAGCCAGAGGTGGAGATGCCTTCTGTCATGCCGTACTCTCACTGATATGACAGGAGATGTTTGTGGAGGACCCAAGAGACTTTTTCATTCTTCCGCCGGTACTTCGACACTGTAACTGTCGTAGAGGTAATTCAAAACTCACAGCTATTTTCATTCTACTCCAGCTCTGATTCATATTGCAATATGCTAATGGCAACTAACAAGCTCTGCATTCTCTGTTTACAGATCACATGGAAGCCTTGGGCGACAATGCCTGAGGGAGTCGGGGACCAGTTTGTTGGAGCTCAGGAAGGGGTCACCCGTTTTCGGCTTCTATTCGAGGGTCCAGTTTGTCGGGCCTAGTTTCTAGGCGAGCGTTTCATATGCCAGACCTTGGGTTTACCGTAGTCGATAGTTCCCATGGCGCTTCAACCATCTATGATAGCTATAGAACAGCTTACCTCCCAGGAGATGATCCAGTTTACCAGAGGCTTGGACGCTGATTACTTCTTGGGAGAGGGTGATTATGCGAAATTCATCGAGACACACCTCATGCCTCCTTTGACTGGTATTCGCGGAGGTGAGGGAATGAGAGCTCTAACTACGAGAGAGATAGAGAGAGAGCCAGAGTACCTAGGGCGACTAGGGCGCGTGGTAAAGGGCCACCCAGACGAGGCAAAGGACTAGCTGGCCAGAGCTACCTACTGCACTCACATGTTGGCGGTATACTTGGGAGGCATACCAGATCCCAATTGAGCCTGCCGCAACGAGACACAAATACGTTAGGGCTCCTGATGTGCCCCGGTATGTACTCCATTCTTTAGTTTTCTTATTTATTTTTTATATTTGTTCCTTCTAGACGTTGATCATTTCTAATGCATTTGTAGGCACCTTTTGGATACACCGAGGATCTACTAGAGCTGTTAGCCTCATTCGAGGGCATGATATTGAGGAGGAAGGCACTGCTCGGCTTCCACAGCATTCAGGGTATTTCTTCAGTTTCCTTACATTCTAGTCATCAAATTTCCACTGACATTTCAACTAAAAATTTCCCTACGCTGCACTAATACACTGCATCTGAATTCATACACTGTACTTGACTTCTGCATATACTCATTCTGCACACCATACTTGCATCTGATACACATACTGTGGCTGGCATATGACAACTGTCTTTCCAGGTCCCTCCTGTACCGACAACACTAGGACCATCAGTACCTCCTCTAGCAAAGGGGAGAGAGAGACAGGCTCCAGCACGCAGTTGAGGTCGAGCTAGGAGTGCCTGAGCTGAGAGTGACCCTTCAGAGCCTATTTTGAGCAAGGACGATACTGAGACCAGCAAGGCCGAGAAGGCAGCATGTCAACATGCTGAGTCATCTAAAAGTGGAGACAATGATGCTGGCTCGGGTTTTGAGAGTAGGAATGCTGATGCTGAGCCGAAGGGCTCCGAGGCGGAGAGCAGAGATGACTTCATTTTAGACTCTGATTCTGGTTCAGACAGTGGTGTCGGCGGAGACAGTGCCCCAGAGTCCCCTCCTCCGAGGAAGAGGACAAAGAGGGCCTCTAGATCCTGAAATGACTGGCGCTGATTTTCTGTAGTTTTTTTATTAGCTTCTTTTTGTTAGTAGCGTTAGCACATTGTATAGCTTCAGACGAGTTTCATTTTCTTTAAAAACTTGTAATGCACATTTATAAAAACAACCATGATCAGAATGAAAACAAGTGCATTTTTTAAAAAGTGTTGTATTTTGCATCATGAGCACCGCATTGCATGAAAATGAGATTGAATTTGATATTGAAAACCAAATACTTATATTGTCACAACAGTCTGAATCAGGTAACGAACTGACCAACAACTGAAATAAACAAAGTAATACAAATCAAAATAACAACAACTCGATAAACAACAAAACAATTCCATATACGACAAAACGATTGATAAACAACTTGATGAACAAAACAGCTCGATAAACAACTTAAATACAATATAGCAAACTTGCAAAAACTAAAAGAACTCAAAACAGGACCTTAACATATACAAAGAACAGAACAAAACAAAGGTTCTCAGCACTTTCAACACAAAGGTGGATAGTAAGTTTGCAAAAAGGGCTGTTGGCCATGAATGGATTCCGTGGGCCACCATTGGTGGCCAGTCGACTACCAAGGTGGTATGTCGGCCATCACTAGTGGCCAGTCGGCCACCAATGTGAGGAACTTCCAGAATGTTGACACCTGGCGTCCACTCACTGCCTTATCTTCTACAAAAGGTTCAGACTTCGTGTTTTCTTCATTTCAACTGCAAACTCTTCGCAAATGGAGTCATGCTTCACCGAAAAACTCGCAAATTAGATTGCAACTTTAGATGGCTCGAAAAAACTGAATTTATGGTGTTTTGGCATAAATGCACTATTCCCGCTGAATCGTTCTCCGCTATGTTTTCCATTCCTACATGCCGCAGCTAGATGTTGGAATCCAATTACACATGTCTTTAGCTTCAGGGGACAAGAGATATGCCCGACAATCGAAGAATTTCAAGTGCTAATAGAGTCCTGGCACGATGAGGAAATCTTGCCTCAGCCCTGTTTTGGTCACATCCAAGCTTTGGGAAGGATGTGTGGGCTCACTTTTCTCGATGCCCGATTCTTGGTTCACAACAAAGAGTTGGATATCCCCAGTTTGATTCATCGATTTTCTGATGCTGGTGACCGAGGCGATCTTCTTTGGCGAGGTTTTCAATCATGCGCCCTTTGTTTGTGCATGTTAGCACATTTCCTTCTTGCCCCTGGTTTTGGCGGGTCTAGCATTTGGCTAGTTGAAGTGGCGCAAGGCTTGAAAGAGGGCAAGAGTTGCATTGGCCTGGTACTGGTCGAGACTTTGATGGGCTTAGATGCCTTTCATCGGTGAGAGACAAACAAATTTGCTGGAAGTCCACTACTTCTTTAGGTAATGTTTCCCGCCCTTTCTCATATGTGTTTCTCACATCACTCGACATTCACACTATTCTTTTCTCTCAAAGCCCTTTTCTCACTTTTTGTCTCAATATACACCTCTCTATTCTTTAATCTCTCTTTTCTTTCATCCCTCCCCAGATATGGCTCATGGACAAGCTGAAGATAATGGACTCTTGCCTTACATATTCAGCACGAGGCTATTTCTTTCATCAACGGCTAGTGGATTTCCCGAACGAGGGATGGTGGCGCCATTGGATTTGCGACAGGTCTGTTGTTGACATTGCTTGGCGTTGTCCCTAGTTTGATCAGTCCGAGATGAGCTACAGCATGGCTCGGCAACCCGACATTCAACTGATTGGCCTGACACACTGCGTATTCTACTTTCCATTCTGATTCAGGTGTCAATTCAGACACGACCAGATTTGCCCAGAAGAGGGGGTAGAGTACCCGGCTTCATACCCAATCCGAGGTTCACAATTGGCTAGATATCCTGCTGCTTGGAGGACGAGATAGCTTCTGGCTCCTGCCCTTAGTTTCAACTATGCACTTTCGGGCGAGTGCTTGACTTGGCTTGAAGATAAGGCACAATACGGGCCCACTTTAGCATCAGAAGCTTCCACAAGCACGGGGAGGGGACGCAGGAACACTTGACTCATCCATGCCCCAAGTTTATTGCTTTGATCTAACTTTTCAAGTTTTCCTTTTGAATGTAATAAAAAAAACTTTCATTTGTATCGAGAGTTAGAGAACTTTGTATTAAAATCAATGAAATTGAAGTTGTGGGCATTGAGAATTTTCCTTTTGGTCTAAAAATGGTCTAAGTTGTAAAAAGATTAATTTGAACAAAATCAACTTTTATCAAAACTTTTCAAAACCATTTTCGATAAGGATCACAACTTGACACACATGGAATCTATTCTAGAGATGTACAGATCCTGAATCCAAAAATGGAAAATTATCCCTAGACTGAATAGCACTGCTCAGCACTGTACTCAGCTCTTCTCTCAGGGTAAGGATCACAACCGATCTTTCAAATAACGAACAGAAAAGGATGCCTTAATCAAACACATAAACACAGTTGATTTGGAAGTGTTTACAGCCAGACTTCAGAATGAAGTTGCCTATGTATCTCGAAGATGGGAATTAGGCCTTACGTAGTTCGGTTCGGGTTCACTAGGGTATTAACGCTCTCTTTTTGCGCTCTAACTTTTGCCAAGGTTGCCCTTTATGCTGTGTTTGGTTAGGGGATTTGAGGAGGGATTTGGAAAGGGAAATGGGAAAGGTAGGTGAAATGAGAATAAAATATGTCTAAATTTCACATAGTTTCACACACCTTTTCCCTTTTCCTTTCCAAATCTCTCCCCAAATCCTCTAACCAAACACAACATTAGAGTTTTTAACCTTGCAAACTCAGCTATAACTCACAGCGACAAAACCTCTATTTCAATCAGCAGAACAGCTTCTATCCCATAAATAACAGAGTATGGAGTTGTCCCAGTAGATGTCCGAATAGAAATTCTGTAGCCCCAGAGAGCAAATGGCAATTTGTCTGGCCAGTCCTTGTAAGTCTCCACCATTTTCTGCAAAATGTGCTTAATGTTCTTGTTAGCGGCCTCAACAACTCCGTTGGTTTGCAGCCGATATGTAGATGACTTATGAAAAGCCATATTGTATTTCTCCAACAAGTCGATCACTTCCTTCTTGAAATGGGAGCCATTATTTGAAATGATCTCATTCGAGGACTCCATAACGCCAAATAATGTTATTGCGGATGAACTTAGCCACATGGGTCGCTTTCAACACTGCATAAGACTCAGCTTCCACCCACTTTGTGAAATAATCAATTGCCACCAGAATGAACTCATGTCCATTTGACCCTTTCGGTGTAACTGCCCCAATGACGTCAATTCCCTAAACTGAGAAAGGCCATGGTGAAGTCATGTTGTACAGCTTTGATGGCGGGATATTCATGCGATTTGCATGGATTTGGCATTTGTGGCATCGCCGAACAAAACAAATAGAATCCTCCTCCATGGTAGACCAGTAGTAACCCTGCCTGAGAATCTTCCGAGCTAGCATTACTCCGCTCATATGTGGCCCACACTCGCCCCCACAGATGGCCTCCATTAGGCGCTTCGACTCTTCTACATCAACACACAGCTTGTGCATTCCCAGATGATCCCTCTTATATAACTTACCCCCGCAGATGATAAATTGAACTGCCATCCACCGTATTGCCCTTTTATTATTGGCATTTGCCCCTGGTGGATAAACCTCCTTTTCTAAGAAGTTCCAAATATCATAATCCTAGGGGTTTTGATCTTGCACTTCATCTATTGTTGTAATCAACTCGTAGGCCAGCGTATATCTTTGTTCAATAATGATCAGACGCATCTGGACTCCAACCAGGATGTCTATCATGGAAGATAGAGTTGATAAGGCATCAACAAACTTGTTGTTCTCTCTTAGTTGATGCGTAAAGGTTAACTTCTCAAACCTAAGAATTAGAACATCCAAGGTCTGGTGATACATTTTCATCTTTTCTTCTTTGACCTTCCAGTCTCCTTTTGCTTAAGACACAGCCAGGTTCGAGCCGTAATGACGTCCATCCTTTTTACCCCTAGTTCCAGGGCGGCTTCCAATCCAGCGATACACACCTCGTATTCTGCCTCATTGTTGGATACTTTGAATTGGAGTTTGAAAGCTAAAGGTATATAGGAATTGCCGGGTGCTATCAGCAACACCCCTATCCCGTAACCATACTGGTTAGACGCTCCATCAAAGTACATTGTCAAAATGTCTTCCTTGACTTGCAGAATAGCTTCATATGGGAACAGGTATTCTACCGCTTCATTCCCTTCCAATAGGTGACCTGCCAGGAACTCAGCTACTGCTCTCCCCTTGACAGACTTGCAAGTGACATATTTCAAATCAAATTTGGAGAGAATAAGCAACCAACGGGCTAGCCTACCCATAAGCACTGGTTTCTCAAAGAGATATTTGATGGGATCTAATCTCGAAACCAGAATTACAAAGCGAGCTAACAAGTAGTGCCTCAACTTCTTGGTAGCCCACACCAAGGCTAAGTAAGCCTTCTCTAGCGGGGTGTAATGGGTCTCGTAATCCAACATCTTCTTACTCAGGTAGTAGACGACCTTCTCTACTCTATCCTCAGATTCCTGAGCAAGCATGCATCTCATTGTTGTGTCCGTTACTGATAGGTACAGAATGAACGACTTCCCCAGCTCTGGCGGCGACAACACGGATGGGTTCTGAAGGTTCTACTTGATCTGCTCGAAAGCATACTGACATCGGTCATCCCATTGGAATTTCTTTCCTTTCTTCAAGAGACTAAATAGCGGTTCACAAGTCAAGGTTAATTTTGAAATAAACCGTCTTGTGAATTGTACTTTACCTAGAAAGCCTCGCACCTCCTTTTCAGTCCTTGGTGGTGGCATTTCTAGGATGACCTTGATTTTGGAAGGATGTACCTCGATGCCCCTCTGTGTGATCAAGAAACCCAGCATTTTCCCTACTATTACACCAAAAGTGCACTTCTGTGGATTCAGCCTCAATCGATATTCTCTGATCCATTGAAAGAATTTCTTCAAGGTGGTGTAGTGGCCCTCTCTTTCTTTGGACTTGACAATCATGTCGTCCACATACACCTCGACCTCTTTGTGGATCATATCATGTAGAATTGTGGTTGCAGCCCATTGATAGGTAGCCCCAGCATTCTTCAACCCAAACGACATCACCTTGAAGCAGTAGGTTCCCCATGGCGTGGAGAAGGCAGTATTCTCTCTATCCTCGGGTGCCATCAGAATTTGGTTATACCCAAAAAACCTATCCATGAAGGAGAGCAGTGCATGGCCTGTGGTGAAATCCACCAATTCATCGATATGCGGTAGAGGAAAGTCGTCCTTCAGACTAGCTTTGTTCAGATCTCTGAAATCCACACACACCCGAATTCTGCCATCTTTCTTCGGCACCAGAACAATGTTGGCCAACCAAGTCGGATACTTTGATACTAGCAAAAACCCTACGTCTATCAGCTTGGTGACCTCTTCTTTAATCTTCAAAGCCCAATTTGGGCGTATTCTTCGAAGCTTCTGCTTGATGGGTAGGGCCTCGGGATCAAGAGGGATCCGATGTTGTACAATCTTAGGATTGATTCCAGGCATGTCTTCGTGGGACCACGCGAAAACATCTTTGAAATCATTTAATAAAGCGACTAAGCGCTCGCGTTCCTCCGAAGACAACGTGGACCCGATCTAGACCAAATGTGGATCCTTCCTAGTACCCATATTAATTGGAATGATTTCATCAACAAGGGGTTTTACAAACCTTTCCTTCTCTCGATCAACCAAATGTTTCAAAACCAAAGGAATTCCTTCCTCGTCATTTTCACTAAAATTTCGAAAGTCATGATCAATGCAATATACAAGTGGCACAGAGAAATACTCAAAACCTGCAATGGCATTCTCATTCACAAAGTCCAGTTCATCTAGTTGCTCGGTTACAGCCGACTCAAAAGAAAAGGAAAAAGATGACCTAGACAAAACCTCGGCATCCGGGTTGTCAACCCTAGGAATACTGGACCCAGACTCAGATGAACTGGAATCTAATTCCGACTCCACAGACTCTGTGGAATCAGATTCTAGTTCACTACCTGACTCAGAGCTACTGGACAGGAAGCCCTCCTCCAGCTACCAAGTAAGGGACGGTGCGTCAGATGCATCCAAGATACCACCGGAAGGGTCCACACCTGATTGGTCTCTAATCATGGAAATGGTTAGGTCATCCCCCAAGCTCTCCGGGTTGATCTGAGGATCCGAAAGGAGACATGCCAGTGCTGTTCCTACCTCAAGTTCATTGTTGTCGGAATCACTTTCTGTGCTCTTTGCAGCCTCAGTAGTTAGTTCAGTCTGTTCCTCCATGTTGCTCTCTTGCAACTACAAGTCAAAGAAAATCTCAAAACTGAGAACCCATTGCTTCTCAGAGTTAAACCAAGGTTCGGGGAAACCACAGAATGGGAAGTCTTCCTTCTCCCGAACAAAATAGCCATTCAGGGTTCCCCATATTAGTTGGTGTACATGCTCGTTGTGCTTCCCGCTTTGCTTTGCTCTGGCTCTTCCGGCCATTTCTTTCTCTTTCCTTACCCAATCCTCTTTGGTATGCGTATAGCCAAGACCAAAGGCATGAGGGTTATGTGGCACGTCGGCCAATGTCGTAACACCCTTCTGGCCACTTCTGCCTAATCCTATTCTAGGCATGTGTTGTAACTTGTTCATGAGATATACAAATTGGGCACTGACATATAGGCTCTCATCGATAGCCAGGATACTCTGCACTACCCGGGCCTCAGCCAAAGTAAACCCCAAAATTAAAACATCCTCTTCGCCATGCACAATCTCCAGTATAGGTGTAGTGACCTTTGGCAGAAGATGTATAGATGAATTCCCAAAGACTATTGCCATCCCTTTTTGATAGGAGTACTTCAGCATTTGGTGGAAGGTAGAAGAGACAGCTCTTACTTGGTGTAGCCAGGGTCGCCCAAGCAGTAGGTTGAAAGTGGCTGGAACATCCAGGATGTGAAATTCAATATCCTATTGCTCGGGTCCAACTTGCAATTTGATCTGCACTGTTCCCATCACCTCTCTGCTTGTATTGTCATATGCCCGAATCACCTAGGCTGTAGGCACAAATCGGCCAATTTCAGGCCAATAACATAAGCCATGTGGCATGGACAGATGTTGATTGTTGATCCTATGTCGATGAGTACGACTGGCACCCATTTTTCACGGTACTCTACAGATATGTACAAAGGCTTGTTGTGTGTAGCGCCTTCTAGCAGTAATTCCTTGTCAGAAAATGTTAAAGTTGGCACAGCGCCTCCCGAGAAAACTAATCCCACCAGTTGTTCTAGGGTGCTGTCGATAGACAACTTTTCTTTATCCATCGCCGATAGTACAACTTGTATGTGCCCTCGTGAAGCCATAAACAGCCCCCAGATAGATATGTCAGCATAAATCTTCCTCAACTGTTTCAGCACAACCTTTTCCTCTAACTGTTTTTCTTTCTGTTTCTTTGCCGCTTTGTCCTTCCCAGATGCCTCGGGTTACTCTAGATGTGGTGGTTTGAAATATCGGCCACTTCTTGTCATGTAATCGACTTCACCGGGTATTGTCAAGGAGGCCTTCACCCTAATCCTCATCAGTGTGGGCAAGATGGAGATCATCATCTTCCCACCACATACCTCTGGCAACCGACAAGGAATTGTCCGATTCCGATCTAACTATTCCCTCAACAGAAACATTCCCCACGGGGCGTTGAGCTATTCCAGCTTTCTGATCACTTTCACTCATTTCCTGGCCAAACCGCTCCAGCACGACTTCTTATTCTGTATGTACGGTGCTAACAATGCCCAGTTCCTGAGCTAATTGTTCTTTACCAGTGCTTTCTGGTAGTTTACCCTTCCTATCGGCCATTTCGGCTGTTGTAGCAATTCTCGCTGTCTGTTCTCCAAGCTTCGATTCAATTCCCTCATCTATATCGGGTTCATCACTTAGCTCAGAATTGTCTGTTGACCCGTTTAGATCAAACCAATTAATATGCTCATCTCCTTGATCTTGCTCATCAAAGAACTACAAATTGTCTATATCCTACTCCAGGTCGGCTAGATCATCTAATCCCTGACTTGGTCCGTCTTCTCAGACTACACTGACCTCCATCCCAGTTGGCAGCACCACTTCCGGTTTAGCTTGATTGATTGGCACGACATAGCAGCTCGAGCTGTATGTCCCTTTAGATAAATCCTCAAAACCCTCGAGCAACAGACTGATCTTTTCCACCAAGGCTGACCTCCCTTCATCTTCCACTGTCACCACCACGGGTTTGGGTTGGAGTGAGGACGTGTTCATCATGCACAGGTGTAGACGCACGGTTCTTAATCTGAACCAAAGAGTCCAAATCTGGCAAATCGTTTTGAGAAAACAGATTTTTTGAAAGAAGTGCCAAACATGGACTGCTTTGCCAGATACAGAGTCGCCACCTAAATATTTTTATGGGGGAATTTAGGAAACCCTGACTCGGTGCCAAAGGCCACGTGTCCATCATCACCAAAGTTGCCTCGGCTCGGGAACTTGGGTACGATTGGGGAAGGTCACTTCGTGAGCACCCCCGCTCGCCCGATCAAAGATCGGCCTCTACTAACCATGATATCTATTTTTGAAAACATTGTGACAAAATTTATTCCGGTTATTAGCCTAAAATTACTATGTTACATTGGAGCATGCAGAGAAGACTCAGCCCTGGCAACGGGTGGTGGTTCAGATCGGTTGGCTTCAGCTTTCTTCCGAGCGGCCATACTCTCAGTGTTTTTTCTCCTGGCCATCTGCGTGAGCGACTCCCCAGCCATGTTCTCAGGATATGCGTTGGGAAGGTCTCCTAAGTTGGTAAAAATATCTTCAAAGGAGACGTCTACTCGGCTTGAAATGGATGGAGGGTTGGATGGATTGAGGCCGGCTTCCTTAAAAGCCAAATTTAGAGCCTTGTCAACCTCCTCTCCAAGACTATCAGATCTGTCCAAGATGGACTGATTTAGCTGCTTAGTGACTTCTTCGGCTATTTGTTCGTTCGTTCGCCGGCTCTAAATCTGAGGCTTCAAGACCAATCTCCCTAAGATTTTTGAAGTTCGGGAAAATTAGCGCCGTAAGCTATTGCTCGCCTCTTGGAATCGGAATGTTATCTACGGCTGAAAACGTAGTGTAAATTAGCTCGTATCTCAGAAGTATGTGGGCCGTCCTCCCTTGCTTTTGGAGGTTTGGACGGCCGAAGAACTGAAGCGCGGTTTTGATTTGCACAAGTACATTGTCGTCGGCTGAGACTAGAACTTTCTTCAAATCGTTACCTGCGTAAATAAAACGGTAAGTGCATAGAATCTAAGCCGAGTAAATATATAACAAATACACATAGAGGACTATGCGGCCACCTGGTTTGCCTTTTCATCTAGGCACAGGATCTAGGCGATCTTCGCTCTCACTAAATTCCCAGTTGCCTCGAACAACGATTATGACATCATCAACACGTTTGCCAGAGCTGGCAAGCATAGTCACCAAATGGTAGTCGGTGTCCTTGGCCCTGAGAAAGTAGCATCCCTGCCGGCCAGAGGATTTGGCCAAGCATAGCAATGCCGAATAGCAGGGATTCCCAGATTGAGCCTAAAGCGTCGGTTTAATTCTACAATTCCCATTACGATTCGATAAAAGTTTACGTTAGGCTGAGAAGGGATTAGACCCCAGTGACAAAGGACGGCCCTAAAAAATGGGTGAAGGGGGAAACGGACTCCGCCCTCAGCGATTGACAGAAGAGGAAAGATGATTGTACTCTCATCGGTCCTCTCCATGTCAATTATGCTCTGCCACAAGTGACAGATGAACGTCGTCAGGAATGGGAAAATGGCGTCGAAAACCAGAAACTCGATCCGTAGAAAGAAGGGCTTTCAGGTGTTTCGCCATTCTAGCCTGTATAGGAAGTACGCTAAACTAAAAAACAAACAAGGAAACGATAGTCGAAATGGAGAAGAGAAGAACTTACAAGAACTAGAGGAGACAGTGAGGAACGAGAAGAAATTACAGAGGTCGTGAAATGAAAAAGGCAAACTGACAGGCAACCAAGAAGCTTTACGTATTCAAAAACACATTCGAAGGGACAACACAGTTTCAAATCGCATTAAATAAATGAAGCGTACGAAGGGGCGAAAAATTATAATGATTCCTAAAAAGCGTAAACGTTCTGACACTTG